>JAWQFJ010000589.1:0-27500 GCA_034096865.1 Theodoxus fluviatilis
ACAGAACAGGCTGCTGTCGCTGGACACTCCCCTCATCAGCTGCAACCCGTGCTCATGGATATTCATAGCGAAGGCTAATCATAATGATATCACACCCTGAACATTTTCCATCATCATCTCGGTTTCGGATCACACCTTCTCCAATCTTCCCCACCGTCTGCTGTGGTGAAGGGTTTATGGGAGAGAAAAAAAGTTAAAAGTTTCAGACAACATTAAACCCATCATGCCAACAAAGTTATATCTACTCATGAAGAAAAAACGTTTTGTGAAGATCGTAGTATAACAGGGAAGATGAAAGTGAATTCAAAAATCGAGAAAAGATTAACATGGGCAGGGTATGTGGATCGGTGCTGTAAATACTTTCATTAAAAAACAGACAGTCAGACGGACAGTTACAGACACACAGAGACACACACGGGCAAAGAGAGAGAGAGAGAGAGAGAGAGAGAGAGAGAGAGAGAGAGAGAGAGAGAGAGAGAGAGAGAGAGAGAGGGGGGGGGGGGCGCAAAGGGGATGGGGGCAAAGTGACTTAGAAAATAAATATGAAGCAGAAAACACTGGAGATCAAGACATTTTTCAAGAAAACAGCAGATAACACAATTCTACATCTGTATGGCAAACAATTTATTTCCATGTCTTGAATGAGACTACAATGAATACAGCTGAATAAGATCGCGAGGGGGGGGGGGGGGGGGGGGGGAAGAAGCACGCCATTCAGATCAAGACTGCCAATTCTGAGATCTGCTGATCTCTCTGTCGCTCTTATTCCTTGACAGATGCTGCCAAATTCCTATCAAATAACCAAAGTACTTCATCTCACATCCTCAATCCTTGCTTGTTACATGTGTGCAGTGAATGCAGAGTGGTTTAAAGCACCCCATTTCTAACAGCCGAATTGATTTGCCTGATAACATTAGGGTACCATTGGATAGATACTGATTTTCATCAAAATGCTGACATTACTGAAGACACTGATACCTTTTATTTTAATTTGCCTCTGCTTATCCAACCATTTGTTCGATCTCAACAACACGATAACTGGTATTTGACGTTCCAAGCTTGTTCTCTCTTGGCATTCATACATCTCAACGTTCCAGACATTTCCAGTCCAGCTACCCAGCTGGTGGAGAAAGTTGAGATCGAACAACGAACTATTGTTCTCATTATGCCTCCTCTCAAACTTTAGACGGGCCAGAGAATTCAGGAACATTCCAGAATACCTCACTATCGATGAACATCTTCATCAATCCACACATAAAAAGATACATTTTTGGCGTCAAATCAATTGCTTTCAAAGACTAGATAGCCATTTCCTGATCAGGTATTTCAAAGCAGATGCAATCATACTAGAGAAAAACCCATGCAGTTACAGAAAATTCACATTCCATCAGCAATTTGCAGCGCTTTCATTTTTGCCCAGAATTTATGCAGTGACCAAGGTGTACCAAATTTGCAATACAGAAAAATAGCATAGTACTGAGCCTGACTGACAAGAATTAATCGTCAATAGTTCTTTTTCTGTATGTAGTCAATTGTTCCTCCAACCCAGTAAAGGGGTATAATATTGATAATATTGGGTTTTCTCAAACATGACTTTCTCCAGAGCATTAAACCACTACATTTGAAAAGTTATGTACATATTACAGCAAACGATACTACACACCTGGTTACACAATAGAAAGACTTTTGGACTGATAGTGTATGAAACAGAGGTGATGATATACTCCTAAAATGTTAAGCTATACATTCATACGCACATTAATGAAAACTAGTAAATACGGATGTGATATGATTATGGAATTATGAACAAGACACAATGATACTGTACGTGGTAAATTATTTACACCTTGGTCCTGGACGTTACAATATTTGTAAAACTGTGTCCATTGTGAAATGAAACTTCACAAAAGAGTTGACAAGAATACATTCAAATTGATAATGCACCACAGCAATAGCCAACATCTGGTTTGAACATTTAACTAAATCCCGTCAAGCCTACTCCTCAAAACAGGAGCTGTAGAAAAGTCTGTTACATTTCTTTTTGAATGGAAGAAAAACCACACACCTCAATACAAAAAGTTTCCTCATGCAAAGGTAAATATAACAGTCAATCAAACCAGGTGAAACCAACATTAGATGGCATTGAAAAAATCAGTGACATCTTTGGTGTGACCTAACTGATTTCATAGTTTGCTTGTGACATTTACAGATTGATTTCATTATGCAAAGTACACGAGTTGACATACAATATACTTTTCTACTATTTTGAGTTGTTAAAACTAACCCATGGCGTGTGGACACATTTCAAAACTTGCAGAGCACAGCATTTCACACTGAAAGTGTTTTCCATGTTATGACACAAACTTGTCACAATAAGAAAAGAAGCAAGACAAGATTTTCAGAGCTATCTCTCTACACATACTTCCTTTCAAAAAGTTACTGCCATAAAGCATGTTGCTAAACTGATCAACTACTAAATAGACTACATCTTTATCACAACAGCAACAATGCACACAACATATCACAACCATAACGTGGAATGCTGAACAAAGAGAAAGTACATCTTTAGAGGTTAAATATAAATGCTACAGAAAGAAGATGACAAAATCCTGTCATGATTGAAAAGGTTTATGAAGATTTTGACATAAAGCAAAATCCTTTCATAAAAATATTTTGTGGCATTAACTAGCAAGATGTTAGCTTTGATAATGTCATTTTTTAATTAAATGTATTTCTGCTGAGAAAATGCATGCAAGCATGCAAGCAGAGTTCTACTGTAACAGAATGTCATAAGTGTAGATCACTTAGATGAAGATTTGATTTCTTTGGATCAAATGCTTATTTGATTATCTCATAAATTTTTATCATAAACAAACAGCTTGAAACAAAAACAAAACAATGTCTATAACGAGAAGGGCAAAGCCCATACGACTCACATGCTTGACCTTGACCTTTATATGACCTTGACCTTCAGGTGACCTTCAAGGTCAATGTCAAACAACTAAACCTACCAATGACATCATACACAAAGAAATGCTTTACACATTTTTCCTACCAAAATACACGTGACCTTGACCCAAGGTCAAGGTCATCCAAGGTCATGCAACACAAAGCTGTTAATTCAAGACATAGGAAGCACAATGGTGCTTATTGGCACTTTCTACCATGAGATATAGTCACTTTTAGTGGTTCACTACCCCATTTTGGTCACATTTCATAAGGGTCAAAGTGACCTTGACCTTGATGATATGTGAACAAATGTGTCTCATGATGAAAGTATAACATGTGCCCCACATAATTATTAAGTTTGAAACAGTTATCTTCCATAGTTCAGGGTCAAGGTCACTTCAAAATAGGTATACAATCCAACTTTGAAGAGCTCCTGTGACCTTGACCTTGAAGCAAGGTCAACCAAACTGGTATCAAAAGATAGGGCTTGCTTTGACCTATATACCACTTGTAGCTAAGGTCGCCATTCTCAATAACGTGGGAGAAAATTGGGAAAATGTGAAAAATGACTGTTTTTGAGACCACATTTATGGCTCCTGTGACCTTGACCTTGAAGCAAGGTCAAGTCACTATGTATGTTTTTTGAGGCCTTGTCATCATACACCATCATGCCACATTTGGTGTTGATAGACTTAATAGTCTCCGAGAAAAATCCAACGTTTAAGTTTTTTACGGACGGACGGACGGACGCCCGGACGCCCGGACGGACGGACGGACGCCCGGACGGACGGACGACACGGCTCAGTACATAGACTCACTTTTGCTTCGCATGTGAGTCAAAAAATGACACTTGTAACAATCCTCAACTATTTAATCAAATTGACCTCACTGAACCAATTACTTGGCATGTTCAAACTATTGATACAGAATAGTTTTCAGTAAAAAAAAACAAAATGCATGACCACAATTGTGTACAAGCAACCAATAATTTTTGTAATACATATTTTTTTTAAACATCAAACCATTGACATCACCATGATGGGTTTAAAAAAATCCAATATAATATTATTGCCAATAAAATTTCAGGTGGATGCAGCCAATAGCGTTAAATACCTCCATTCCAAAAAATCATGACAGAATGTTTCAATTGATATTAAAAAAACACAGGTCAACTTCTCATGCAATAGCTCAGGCAAAGCAACATTTTTACTGCAAATGGAATGAATATTGACAGAACATTTTGGTCAGGAGATTGCGCAAGTTGATGAATGCATCCAAAAACATTCATTCCAAATCATGGCTAATGTTAAAATAAGTTTTCTGCACACACTATGGAAACATATTACTACATTTAAAGTGGACCTAGTTCTTAGAAAATTATTACTGGACTTCAGTATATTTATTTCTTAATTTCTGCCTTTTTTCCAGTTGTAAAGGGAACACCAACACACAATACCATTGTTTGTATGTGAAGAAGTCTCCTGACTTCTGCAAGGATGGAACTTTTGGCAGTCACTAAACCTATATGACATTAGTTTGCACAGAATTCATCAGTGCATGCATGAATGTATGTGTGTGTGTGTGTGTGTGTGTGATTAGTGAGGGAGAGAGAGAGAGAGAGAGAGAGAGAGAGAGAGAGAGAGAGAGAGAGAGAGAGAGAGAGAGAAAGAGCACTTCTTTACACAGATATCTCTCTTAAACTTTCCCCTACAAAATGGTAAATACGGACATCATCAAAACTAAAATGAGTGTAAATATCAAGGTAAAGTAGTCTTCCCAACCATTCAGCCCAAGAGAAGAAAACAAAATGCCTCTTTCACAAATTTCCATGGGATGTTGTAAAATGACAGGAAGTGGTGCTGGAAAACTCAGCAAGAATTTGGAGCAATGTTAATATAACACGGAATGCATGGCACAGTGATGGGGCAAAAATTCATAAATGGAAAACTCAAAACAGACTGCCACACTTCCACTGATTGCAGGCGTATCCCTATTGCACAAAAACATTCATGCAGGGAAATATCACACTACTTAACACACCTGAAGAGGACAGAATATTCATTGCAAATAATAACTCAGTTAGGATAGCTTCCTGAAGATACTAACTTCCAGTTATCCAACTTTCTTGTGCAATAAATGAAGATATCAGACATGAATGTGACATTTAATACTTACACTATACGATTTAGAGAGGGGGGAGGGGGGGGGGAGAGGGGAGAGGATATGATAAGAAAATGTGTGTGTGATTCTTATATAGAAATTCCTCTAAAGATAAGTATATATGTGGTCACATTACTCTGTGATGATGCTGTAAAACCCAGACACCTGGGGGTACGTCCCCGAGAGCTGCTTATAACAGAACCGCCACACATACACAGCTGTGTATTCCTTGAACTACTTGCACTGCAACATCTTTGATTAAACTCAGTTCTCATGCACAGGCAAGCATCATCTCCTGAGATTCCCTTCTCACTTTCTTTCCTGGCTGGTCACAAAGGGATAGGAAGAGGATGCCACCTCAGAAGTGGGGAGTCAGGGACGATCAGGAGCAGGGGAGGACATTTCGTCCACTTTGAGCCTGGGAGATGATCTTGACCACCAGGTCTGTGGCCAGAGTCAGGTCTTTGATGCAGCCCTTGAAGCCCGAGGTAAATCTCCCCATGGTGCTCTCGGTCACATCTGGCATGCCTCCTGTTCAGACAAAGAGACACAGGTGAGATTGAAGACATCACTGATCCGGTCCAAGAGACGTCAAGACTCATTAATAATGTGGTGTTGATTTTTATTAATTAAAAAGTTTCAATATGTTTATTAATGAAGAAAATACACACACAAACATACACAAATATTGACTCATTTAACGAATATAACTAATATCTCCTTCTGTACGAAATCAAAAATGAAGGAGTAACTCCACTGTTTAAATTACTGGGTGAAAGGGAGTGAGGGAACAGGGGAGGGGAGGGGTGGGGTGGGGTGGGGGAAGGGCAGGAGGGTTATGATCAAACACAGCTGCATGTCAGGGCAATACACTGAATTAATGTGTCGAGACATTGGTAGGCATTCAACAATTTAAGAATGTTTTCCATTAAGTTACAAAGTTGTCAAAGGTCTGGTTGATCTTGGCACTGTATTTCTCAAGTTGAATTATTAGTGTGATGTATCTTTTTAGGTCTTGTATGTTTAGTTTTCTCTCTCTTTGCTTACTGAAGTAGATATATTTTCTTGTCAGTGTCAGAATGTGATTTATTGCTTTATTTTCCTCTCTGACCCCAAACAATTTTTCAGAAGTTTTGAAATTGAAAGTACAACTCAGTTTTTTTAGATAAATACAGCTCTACATAATTCAAAAGAATTCTTGTAAATAAACATTGTATGAAGGTATGCTCCAACGTGTCCTGATCATTTTTACAAATACTGCATCTATCATCGTTTTTCACTTTTATAGCTTTTAGATACAAATTGGTCGGTAAAATTCTGTGCATATGTGGTGTTGAAGTTGCCATTCCTGACGTTGTCACCGTCATCATCGTCGTCGTTTTCGTCTTCATCATCATCATTGTCAGCATCATCATCATCATCATCATCATCATCATCATCATCATCATCATCATCATCATCATCATCATCATCATCATCATCATCATCATCATCATCATCATCATCATCATTATCATCATCATCATCACCACCATTATCATCAGCATCATCATTGCTATTAACAGTGTCATCAACACTATCATCATCAACTCCAACAATTTATTTCTATCTCACTGCTTCACTGACATTTTTCATACACAGATATTTCGTTTGTAAACCAGCATTTAGGATATGTTGAGTTGGGTGGGTTTTTTTCTTCTTCAGTTCAAGTGTGACAAACTACGTTTACACTACTACTACTATTACTACTCCTACTCTACTACTACTAGTACTACTAGTACTACCACCACCACCACCCCTACAACTGCCAAAACCATTCCCACAACGTCTAGTGCCTGCATCCATGCTTACCAAGGTAGAGGATGTTGTTGGTGTTGAGGACTGTGTAGGAACCAGGAGCACTGCCCTCCACAATCTCACTGCCATCTATTTCCAGGTAGGCATCCTGCTTGTCCCTGAAAGAGGAATGGCAAGCCATCCAGTAGGAAGCAGGAGAGCGACAGAGAGGCATAACTGGAGTCATTGCTGCCCCAACCCCAGCCACTTTACTGTGCCTATGTGAAGGAAACTATTGATTCATAGCCTGGAAGCAAGGGATTAGAGGTGGGACCAACAGGGTTAAGAAGTGAAGAAACAGACAGGACCTACAGTCAATTCAGATCCATGACTGTATGATTAAAGTCAAGAGGACAGGCAGAGTTTCATAGGGTGAGCTGCTAGCAAAAATAGGTCGAGGTCAACACGTTACAAAATGTGACAACCTTTACATCTGCAGGCTATCAAATGTAAACATATGTTGACACTGGCCTCTGCGTGCAAACAACTCTCTGTGTATACCAGTTCTGCACCTCTGCCTTGCTGAAACCAAGGCGAAGTACAGGAATGCACCACACTTCAACCCCGCCTAAATCAAGTAGTGGAGAGAGTATATTTTAGTCAAGATCAGTCATAGGGAAGTTTGGGGTTTACCACATGACCATTGCACTCTCAAAACTTATTCATTCATCACATCTCCTTACACACTTGTCATTTCACTGCACTCATTTCCTAGAAGTTGAAGCATATCTGACTGAATGTTGCTATCAACAAGCTGTGGGGTACTGAGCATATCTATACCACACTACAATCATCTCATGGAAGAGGAGCAAGTTAATTCAAGCATTTTGACTTTAGATGGCTGTAGTCAATTGTTCAAGAGAATATCATAAAGTGAACACCTCATCTTGTGTGTAGTCTTTTTATTTTGCATAAAAAGCATCTCCAGTAAATCTTATCTTATTAGTAAATTTAAGAGGTTAATCTTTTACTCCTTGAAAAGTCTTCCCAAGCAACTTGGCTACCACTTTCATTCTTGTGTTCAAAAAGTGGTCATTGGGAAGAAAATCACTTCATAATCTTTCAGAGGTATCATTTATGAATGAATAACTGTACAGTCAGATCACTAAACATCAAATGAACATGTTGAAATACTACCATTTTCAGAACTAATGCTAATTCGCCGTTTTAGATGCTTGAGCCATTTGCTACCACTTGTTCTTGAGTTTGGAAGCCAAATTCAAAGTGGTTCTCAGTGTACAGGGGGTGCGTGTGGCAAAGAATGGTGGGGGACAGCATGAGCATTTTCAGGCCCCTAATTGGAGAGAGGAAAAAAGCTCAGCAGAGAGACACAAATTCAATTACAGCTGTGTGTAATCAAATTTTCAGGAAAGTGAATCAACTTCTACGGAGGATGCTTTTAATTTTTACCCTCAGCTGCCAAACATTCATCATGAGAGAGGAAAAACCCCCACCCACAACTGGCAGTTTCAATTCGGAGTCAGGCGAGGGTCTCCCAGGGCTCAGTCTTTGCTCTCTAAGGAGGCTACTTGTCTGCAGCCTAGCTAGCAGTCTCCCACTAGCTCACCGCAGTATCTGCACCAGCTGGGTGATGTCCAGAATGTAATAAAGTATCTTCAGCCTCTTTGTGTTCTCCTAACTACAATTATATTCTTAACATCCTTATATCACAAACAAGAGAAGATGTTAAATGACCGGAAAAAATTATCCTATCACTTTTCATACTGTTTCCCTCATTCTGATGTTCAGTCTTGGAGCTTGTCAGTATTTGCTCTCATCTAAACTTGATATCCAAAGCAATTTGAAAGACTCAGCCATTTAAGTCTCTTTCATAAAATTCAAACTCATTATTAAGTTTGAGGTGTGTGAGATTTCACTTGCACCGAAAATATAAAAGCATGCCTCACTGGTAAGGGAACAGGAATTTTCAAAGTTGCTTAACTCCATAACAGTGCTATTGGCTGTGAAGGAAGAACAAACATATCTTTGCAATCTTCCCAGTGGAAATAATATTTCTTGTTGTTGACATGAACTAATTCACCTTGAAAAGAAACCCAAGGTTCATCTACCCCTACATACCAGTATATATATATGAGTAGAAAATACTATTTTCCTAAGCAGATTTGTAATTTGATGCCACCTGCATACACGAGTTTATCGAGCAGCAGTATTTCTGATCACAAAGAACAGAAATATCCCCAAGAGGTTATCACCCAAAGTGTATGGTATTCCGTGTGAAAGAGACCATGAAAATCAGAGAAGGAACTATGCATTCAATGCTTCAAATATCTACGGCTGTCACCCTGTGTTGTTTTTACAATGATATTAGAGGAGCCCATGCAGTGAAGCAAAGTCTTCTCTGTCTCCTTGCACCAAAGCACTGACAGACTGAAGTAGATGCAGCCAAATATTGCAGGTTAAAACCTCATTTTAGTACACATATATATATGGCACAAAAACACCATCTGTTATCGAACCAAAACTGAATCTCTCCTGATAATTGTCAAGAATTCTAGTAACTAAAATAAACACTTAACTGCAATACAGCCAACTGCTGATCCATTCCTTTTAATAAATTATCTTACTCTCAAAATGTAATGCTTGGAAGTCTCTTTCCTTTGATCATAAATAGACAAAGTTTATAACAAACAAAGATCTATAGAGCAAACAAGAATAATTACACTGTGTCAATTAACTGCTCACTTCTCAGGTTTCAATTGCTCAATAAGCATACACAGCAAAACAATACAGGGGAGAGGTCATTAAAGAGTGGGAAATGGTGTTAGTCATGGAAAATGCACTGCACAGTTTTTAAAAAAAGAGACAATTATTATTTTTTAAAGAAGGTTGGTAAAACTGCAAACTTCACAAATCTCCAGCACAATTGAGGTTTCACTGATGGTTGGAGGGAAAATAAGTTGATTAGAGGGGCTGAGCACTCCCCGCATCCATCTCAATACAATCTGCTGTCAGCATCCTTTCAAACAAAGAGAAAAAAACTTCGCACCACAAAAAGCCCTGTTTGGGATCAGTGACAGGTGTGAAGGAACATGTTGGGTGAAAACATTCTGAAGCAGCGACTCAGAGCTCTGCAGCTATACACCCACTTCACTAAAAGCTGAACTTCACTACAGTCAAGACTCATTTTCATAAATGAAGCTGCACTGTTAGACATCTCTTCCTAAGTTTGTTATTGACTACATGCTATCAGAGAAAGTCTGGAGAACTTTCAACCAAGGATGCAAAATGTGATGAAAAAAAACACAGTGGTGCTGTGCCAATTGAATTTTTATTTCTGTAGCTTTTTAAGTGGAAAAGTTTTAAATAGAAATCCAACTATCATTATCATTTAAAAGCAACCTGTCCCAGCGAGATCCCCCCCCCACTCTGCCTCTTGACATAATTGCTTCTATTTTTTGGTCCTTCTGTTTTATTTCTGCTGTCCGACTAGACGACCATCACCNNNGATCTATAGAGCAAACAAGAATAATTACACTGTGTCAATTAACTGCTCACTTCTCAGGTTTCAATTGCTCAATAAGCATACACAGCAAAACAATACAGGGGAGAGGTCATTAAAGAGTGGGAAATGGTGTTAGTCATGGAAAATGCACTGCACAGTTTTTAAAAAAAGAGACAATTATTATTTTTTAAAGAAGGTTGGTAAAACTGCAAACTTCACAAATCTCCAGCACAATTGAGGTTTCACTGATGGTTGGAGGGAAAATAAGTTGATTAGAGGGGCTGAGCACTCCCCGCATCCATCTCAATACAATCTGCTGTCAGCATCCTTTCAAACAAAGAGAAAAAAACTTCGCACCACAAAAAGCCCTGTTTGGGATCAGTGACAGGTGTGAAGGAACATGTTGGGTGAAAACATTCTGAAGCAGCGACTCAGAGCTCTGCAGCTATACACCCACTTCACTAAAAGCTGAACTTCACTACAGTCAAGACTCATTTTCATAAATGAAGCTGCACTGTTAGACATCTCTTCCTAAGTTTGTTATTGACTACATGCTATCAGAGAAAGTCTGGAGAACTTTCAACCAAGGATGCAAAATGTGATGAAAAAAAACACAGTGGTGCTGTGCCAATTGAATTTTTATTTCTGTAGCTTTTTAAGTGGAAAAGTTTTAAATAGAAATCCAACTATCATTATCATTTAAAAGCAACCTGTCCCAGCGAGATCTCCCCCTCACTCACACTCTCTCTCTCTCTCTCTCACTCTCTCTCTCTCTCTCTCTCTCTCTCTCTCTCTCTAATTATTGATAAGGAAACACCCTTGATCAAAGTTATGAAATTTCAGCGTAATGCATGTCCTTGGGTAAACACACATATTTCTACTTAGAAATACATCCATACCACAGCTTATTCCTATGGGTATAAAGTATATGTTGGATATGTTTTGAGATGTGGCTAATAATCAAACTCGGTGTTTGACAAAAAAGGATTCCATCATCAGAATTGTATAAAGTTAGTTCTGCAAGTGTGTGCAAAACAGTGAACTTGGAATAATTCTTCCAAACCACGAGGAAAACATCTTCAACTTTCTTCACTCAGATGCAAATAAAGTCAGGCTATCTATAGTAACTAACTTTGCATTTCAGCCCCCTCCTATTCACATCTGCTGCAAAAATCATTCATAGGAAAAATCAAATATCTCTTGGGGTGTAAACACCAGTTTCTTGGCAAAGTGTGACATTTCAGACAAATTACCTATAAAACTCCCCACACTGCAATGCAGATGCAGTTCTGGGGAGAGATAGGAAAGAAGGGGGGAAATTCCTCCAACCACTTGGATTTGAACAATTACAGGCATTCGTCAGGATGAGGATGCCAACAGCTGCCTGTGAAGGATTTCCCTCCTGGCGACACTCTCCACGACTCCCGCCTTGCTGACACCAAGGTCCATCACACTGCAGCAGCTCTGCCCTCTGGTGGCCAGCTGTCGAGATGAGGGGAGGCAACCAGGGAGCGAATTATCCCAAAGTGAAGCACCCCCTGGTCTTGACTCAATCATCGCTGGCAAAGGACGCTGCCTGGCCGGCAATACAAATTGCTTTAGAGACAATATTGCCTAATTTTTACCCTCTCCAATTTACTGGAACAATTCCATGTGGGAGAGGCCAGCTTACTTCTCCTCCTGTTTGCTGATCAAGTGCACAAAATTAGTGTCACATTCCCACATTTCTTAACTGACTCCTTGACATTTTTTCCTTGGCACACCATTACTGCTTTTTTCCTTCTTATTTCTTTTTCCTGAGGAAGAAAACCAAAAAAGCCTGGGAGGAAAAAAAAGAAGAAAAAAAAGACAGTTAGTTGCAAAGATATGTTTGGGCAGATTACATTCATTACATAGAGGTAACAATAAGGTATTGAAATTGTTCGTTAAAATGGGAAAATTTTCATTTGAAAAATATCTGTTTATAACGGAGTTTTTGCAAATGTGTTCAAGATACAAGACTTTTAAAAAAATCCATTTTCCTCTGCTTGGTCAAATGAAGGTCACAGAACATGAGCTGAGATTTTTCTAGTATCAATAGTTTATCATGGATTTGTTTTACGTGACATTATCTAAATGTGAAATTATCTAAACGTGAAATATCAAGAGTATTTTATTCTTCACCGACTTCCCACTGCAGATGTTTAAGAGGTTTTTGTGCATACAAACCATCACATCACTCCTCTGAACTAGTATGCTGATCTCAGAAAACAGACAATTATACAGTGACATACAAAACATTAGCCTTTTACAGTTTGACATGAAGTGCACAGTAGATTTTCTTTTTAAAAAAACACAACGTGAAAATGAATAGCATGCAATACTTTCTGCACCAATTTTTCCCCTCAGAATTTTAAGAAATTCAAGATGAATGAAGTTGGTAATAAGTGCATACTGGTGTAACCTAGAGTAGTTCATTTTTAACTGTATCCGTGTCTTTTTTATGCGGTGATTGCAAGAAAGGGAATGACATGTAGTAGTTCAAATTTTGAACTTTTGGGTTTTGGACAGTCATTTCAAGACCCGTTAATTTAACACAATTCAAATGGTAGCAAGTAAGATAAGTCTGAGAAAAGCACAAACATTATGTTTCATCTGATAACAAATATCTAGATAAGTCATAGACTGATTTTAGCTCCATGCCATTTCAATCATCTCCATGCCAATCTACACCAGCTATAATGGCACACTTTGAGAGAGAGAGAGAGAGAGAGACAGACAGACAGACAGAGACAGATACAGAGACAGAGAGAGAGAGAGAGAGAGAGAGAGGATGCGAGAGAGTAGAGGGAGGAGAGAGAGAGAGGAGAGAGAAAGGAGGGAGGGAGGGAGGGAGGAGGGAGGGGGGTGGAGGGAGGGAGGGAGGGAGGGAGGGAGGGAGGGAGGGAGGGAGGGAGGGAGGGAGGGAAGGAGGGAGGGAGGGAGGGAGAGAGGGGGGGGGGACCAATCATCCTGGTCACAACAAGACAAGCCATTTTACAGTTTCAAATGGCTTCAAGAGCGTTGAAAGCAAGGATGACAAAGAACCTGGAGCAGATTAAAACAAAAAATCCTGAAAACCTTACTTTTTGAGTTCCTGAAAGCAAAACCCTATGGAAAAGCTATCAGTTTACAAGGAGACCCATGAGAAAAAAATCAACAGTATTTCACAAAGATGTATGGCACAAGGAACTGAGAGATCATTTTCCTCTGATTTCTTGTGTGTCATATTTCTCTTTCAAAACTCCATGGGTATGGATATCAAAGTAAGGATAGGCTCTGTTATTTGAATCCATGAGATATAATATACATCCCAACCAAGTATAGATAATATACTTTCACACGACTGTTTATTCTATAACTAAATGCACAATATTCTAAGCAATATTATTTGAGCTCTAATCAAAACTATGTAAAGTGTAAGATGATACTTAATATTCATTATACAGGGGAAAAACCATTTGCATAAAAAAATAATAGCTACCCTGATAATATGAAACACTAGAAGGCCGCTTATTCTTTCTCCTTACATTCAACTGAGAAGTGTTCACTTACATGGTACTCCTTTCATGGAACTTTTAAACATCACAAGACTTCAAAAACATTTTTCTAGTTAAGGAAGATGAGACTGCACAATTATCAATGTAGAGCATTATACTTTTCACATGCTCCCACTATTTCACAAATGTGTGTTGCTTTCAAAGTGATAATAGTTAATTCTATTCAGTCCTGTAGCTCACCCTTCAGTGTAGCTACAGCCTTCTTTTCATATCTTACAGCTAACTAATTCATAAAATTTTGGACAACTTTTCCACCCTTTTCATGATAGCTTGTTTTATATAGCAAGACCTTCAAACTGTTCAGTCTTACAAAAGCTTCATGCTGGTAAACAATAAGCAACAATTCCAATCAGTGTCCCACAAACTTAATGTTGTTTGTATTTAACTCTATCTTCACAAACCTTCTTAACAGTAACACTAAGACAGCTTCTTTACAAATTGCAGTAGCATTGGTTCCCCTTCATAACATATCACCTTTTCCCTGGAAGTTGGTTCAGAAGAACCTTTTCATTGCAGTTTTTATGTACAACCTTCCTAAGACGTCCTGCATCAATTAACTGTTAAATGAGCCTCTCACATTTTTCACACCCATAACGTTTCTTAGAATACTCCAGAGCCATCAGATGCTAGGTGGATTCTCACCTCTGAGCCCGGATGAAGTGCCACTGGCCATCAAAGAGCTGGGAACCATTAAAGCCAATGACTGCCTCTCCACTGCCCAGATTGTAGCGAAGCTGCAGGCTTCCATCCACAAAGCCCAGAGCAATGAAGTCACTGGTGGATGTCATGTGGTCGGGCCCACTCCACAGAAGCAGACCGCTGCGGCTCTGAGGCTTGATGTGCAGCTGTATGTCCACCTTGTTGCCCACAACCCTGCAGACAAACAGGAAAGCCACTGCAGTAACAGCAAGGTCGCACATCAAGGCAGACTGCACCACACAAGGAGATTGGAAAGTCATGAATTCATGATTGTGCTCTGTGAAGTCTATCCTTCAAAACAGAAAACAGTTTGGATGCCTGGTACTTCCCCCTTCCGAAGCTAAAACATACAAAACAGGAATGCTTCCACAGCATAAATTGCTGCAGCATCATTATAGGAAGTAAGAGTAACAAATACAAATAAATATTGTTAAGTTCCAACTCTTGCAGAGTATTCAATTTTAAAAGGTGTAAACATAATCTCCTCCTCCTCTTCATCACTTCCCTATGAATATAATCCAAAGGAACAGGGTCAGCAAAGTGTTTTACCAAACACTGATAATTATGAACATTGTAACAAAATAACCATACTGCATTATCACTACTAAATCATTAAAAGTTTTCATTATTCAAAGCAACATGAAATGTGCCTATTTCATTTTGACATCTTGCAGAAGATGAACATAAAATTGCAGCACAGGTTTGAGTGATGAGTCATGAAAGTTGAAGAAAACTTTAATCAGATAGATCATGTTGCACAGAACACAACGTTTCCAGTTGAAACACTGTAACTTTAGAGGCTGTTGAAGTAATGCTAAAGAGATTTCCTAATCCATCATTAGTTCCACCAGAAGCTATTACCCATACAGGAGTCTGATTTCAGGTATTAGCTGCAGGTGGGAAAGGAAACTCCACAGCAGCGTTCTACCTGACAGGGATGACATTCTGGCTATGTTGCATCCAGTGACACCACATCAAGCTCTGATGTCCAAACAAAAAGTTTTCATGTTCAGTACTCCATGAGAAGATTGTGAATTGATGCTAATTTCATTTTTTGGTCTTTTTTATATTGCAAACAAGTAGTAACTGCTGTTTGTTGAAAGTGCCTATTAAGCCTCCTATATTTAATTACAAACCTTGCTCTGTTTCTAAGAAATAATTTTAAAAACAACACTTTCATAATGATGTTAGAGTATGTGTGTAGAAACTTTGCTTGCCCCATGTATTATCATGACAGTTCATTTTCTCTCACTTAGCCCTACACTAAAAAGAAGCTTGCCACTTGTCATCCTTGTAGAATTTTCTCTGCTTTCTGTCAATTCATATATATGTTGAATGTAATTATCAACAACAATCTGATCACTGAATGATTAACAAAGCAACTCTCTCATGGCACAGTAATGCAGTCAACAGATATAATGTTGTATTTCTAAAATTTGATAATTATACACAACACACTCATCTTCTCCTCAATCACCACCCCCAATTTGTAATTTGGGAGTGAGTGTTGTTTGGAGGAGGAGGAGGAGGAGGAGGAGGAGGAGGAGGAGGAGGAGGAGGAGGAGGAGGAGGAGGAGGAGGAGGAGGAGGAGGAGGAGGAGGAGGAGGAGGAGGAGGAGGAGGAGGAGGAGGAGGAGGAGGAGCAGGAGGAGGAGGAGCAGGAGGAGGAGGAGCAGGAGGACAACGACGAGGAGGACGATGACGAGGAAGAGGATGGCGAGGACGAGGATGAGGAGGAGGAGGAAAAGACTAACAGAATCAGAGAAACACACACAGAAAATCAGCTGCTAAAATATATTCCATCATTGGAATGGCATAAATGATTAACTTTTCATGTTGTTTGTGTGCATTGTGTGTTTCACAGTTTAGGGGGAGAAGGAATACTGGAGGACAAGAAATACAAACAAAAAGAGTTTAGATATAACTCTAGCTTACAACAATGTGGAAAACGGAATGGAAGATGGTCATGCATAGCTGCATCTTAATCATGACTGATAGAGAATAAATACATTGTGTATTCTGTGAGGAGCCATTATGCTGCTTCAAAAATCTACCTTCAAAATATCAAATTATCAAATTTACCAAATATTTCCTAAAAACTAATTTCTCAAATTGTCTGATACCTCATAGTTATTTAATAGTAGAAAAACGAACAATACTGTTTGACCATAGAAAACAAAAATTCTTCCAATAATGCTTCAAAAGAATACAATGAGGGTAGGGGGATTTGTTTCTGTTTCTGGGGTGGGGGGTGGGGGGTGGGGGTTTGTTGGGTAAAAAAAACCACAACAATTTTGAGCCTAAATAAGATTTTCTATTCTAAGCTTATAAGATTAAATGCTCGATTGTTTAAAACACAGTGATATTCCACAATACTGCAAAGGCATACATATCTGATGGTATAAAAGCTACAAAATATTATGCATTTTGAGACTAAGTACAGCAGTATCAATAGCTATTTCATACACTTTGTCAGTGGGACCAAGACATGCTTGAGTGTGTAGAATACAGCAGTGTGCAAAAATACTGGTAGCCAGCAGACATCAAAATAGGAAATGACAAAGAGGGAAATAACAATGGAGAAAATAATCAGCTGGGCTGTGGTGATTTGGATCCCCAGGAATTTCATTTCATAGAATGTTCTGGGCAAAATACCCACTATGATAAATATCTAAAATAGCGACACTACCACAATGTGCATTTCATTATTCCAAACCTATTTCAAAAGTGTAAACGATAATGTAAACAATTTTGAATGGCCATTAAAACTTTATACATACAGATATAACACTGAAATCATACCAGCAAAAAATATTCCAATTGAAGCTTTTATTTTCACAAGAATATGTTCCTGCTTGCCCCCGTGTAAAACTGTACTCTGAGCTTTCCCACCGATTTTGTGGTTTCTTTTCTGTGTATTTCTTAGTCCTGTTTACTGCAGTCAGACCTACTGTGTAGTTTGCTCCCAGTACATTCTTGTTAATTCACTTAGAGCAGGATAGGCATACATCTCTGAATGATGATGATGATGATGATGATGATGATGATGATGATGATGATGATGATGATGATGATGATGATGATGATGATGATGATGATGATTGATGATTTATGATGATGATGATGATGATGATTGATGATTTATGATGATGATTAATGATGATGATGGTGAGAGTGATGATGATGATGATGATGATGATGATGATGATGATGATGGGATTGATGATGATGATGATGATGATGGTGATGATGATGATGATGATGATGATGATGATGATGATGATGATGATGATGATGATGATGATGATGATGATGATGATGATGATGATGATCTTTTTGTTTCTGCTACTGCTGCTTCTTCTGCCCGTTATAAACTTAAATCACTGGCAGGGACATCATATTGTAAGGCATACAATCTCTCTCTCTCTCTCTCTCTCTCTCTCTCTCTCTCTCTCTCTCTCTCTCTCTCTCTCTCTCTCTCTCTCTCTCTCATCGTGTGTGAGTACACATACAAACACAGACTTCACAGAACAGAGTTCTCCAGGAGGAGAATGTATACAAAACATTTACTATGTCAGTACATGGTGTGACATGCCAAAACTCTTCTAGTATCATAGATTTCTATGGAAAAGTTAGTGAAATTATTACTCAGTTTAAAAAAACTTAAGGGGAGGGTGGAGGTGGGGGACTTAGGGGTCTGCGGTAGGGGGGCAGGGGCAGGGGCAGTAAGAAATGTGGAGTAGAAGAGTGTGAGGGCAATAACAAGATAAACAAAGGCATGGGTTGAAAATTGGGGGTGGGGAGGGGGTGGGGGTGGGGATATGTCATAAATGTCATAATTCAGTATCATTCAAGCCATGGATTCAAAACATGTCTGTCTCATGTACTGTTATTGCAGAACAACCACCATGATATCATCCCTGCTTTATTGAAAGGTCAGTATTGATCCACACTGAAGGGACAGTCATTAATGACAGAGGCCAACTTCAACGATAATGTCAGACCCATCTCCATGCTTCATTCAGCATTCATGGAAATGATGGCTGCCTATCTCTCTATCTCTGGATGGAGAGGGTAGCTCCAGACAGCATTGGAACTTGGCCCTACTTGCTGAGAATTGATTGTTGCTTTACACTGCTTTCGTTTTCCACACAGCCCCATTTCTATTCACATCCATGCTTTTTAAGTTTGGTTGTTTTCTGTTTTTGATTTTTGTTTTGTTTTGTTGTTGTTGTTGTTGTTTAGGTTTTTTTTCGGGGGAGGGGAGGGGCAGCCATTCACAGACAAAGTAAAATGAATATAAGAATCCAGCAATGAATGCAATTGTGTGGTTAATGCGTCTGAACCAGCATCCAGATGAGAGAGATTGATATATACCAATAGCTTAGTTTTAAGGATCAGACCGATATAGTTTTATTTCATACACTTTCTCAATATAATTTTTCTCAAGACTGAACCTATCTTTTTTATATACTAAAAGGATCCTTGCTCTTTTTCATATTTTTTCTCTCATTCTTTTCAATGCATACTTTCAAAGCCACATCACAACTTAGTGGAACAGGTATTGATTATAAAAGAGTGTTTTCTGAAGAAAAAAAGTATGTTCATATATATTCAAGTGTGTTGCTGTACGAGGCTGCCACTTCAGTAGGCAAAGCAATTTCCCATTATCAACCCTAGATCACTGATTTGTAGAATGTTATTATCTTTATCACTGTATTGTAAAATGACATTATACATTTCCTTCTCTCCATTTTGTGTGTTTGGGGTGTGTGAAAGAAATAACAGACTCAAAAAGCTCCACTGAACAGAAGATTGACATTACATTTTTGTCAGTTCTGAGTGTTCAAGATTATGGGGGCTTAGAAACTACACATCTTCGTCATTCTTTCAGTACTACTGCTATGTTGACAGAAATGGACTTGACTAGTTTTTTATATTTATTTATCAACCATCGTCAGGGTATTCCAAAGAGTGTGTAGCCAGGCAGTCAAACATTGTGACAGAATTGCAGACTTCAGATACAGCCTTTATGCACAAAGGTGACCATCAGACACAGAATATATGGATCCCTTATCAGTGGTAAGTACACAAAGCATGCAGTCAGCTACATTATGCCCTTCATTTATCACAGAAAGAAGTTTTCACCAAGACTTTCTATTTACCTTCACTCTTCACCACGGCGATTCGAAACATAATTGTGACCGTGCACTAGAGAACAAGGCTACAGGCGGGATACATTTGAACCATATCAGGCCTCCCAAAAAACGTTGTGGTTAAGGTTGGTAGGTCAGCCTGAACTTTGATAAATTTAAATTCTTTTTTTAAGAGGCTAGTCTGAACATAAACCAAATTTTCTTTCACAAAAAATGCTTTTTAAAACTTAAACGGTGGACTCCCTGAGTGGTCATGGGGCAGGAAAGATGGGACAGCATGCTGTTCATTGTTTACCATCAATTTTCTATCTTTGCATTTCTTTTCCTTCTTCTTCTTTTTTTTTGCATGATAGGGAAAAAAAAGAAGGGTCAGCAGAAAAAAATGTCAGTTGAGTTACCATAATCACAACTCTCTCTTTTTAAAATAATAATTATTTAATCTTTAATGCATACTTTAGAAAAAACAGCATTTTCATTGAGAAATTCTTCTCTTTTTTTACAGTACTGTATAAGGTCAAGAAAACAAATTTGTGACTTAGTGTGCTGATGCCTTTTTTCAGAGAAAGCTCAAAAACTGTTTTGCCGACTCTAGCCTTGTTTCTCCTGCACGATCACATTGTTGAAACATCATACTTCTTAGGTCAGTACCAGCAACTTTGGTCTTTCACTGATACTCATTTTATTGAGATAAAATCAATAATCCAACATCACCTCAGAATACATGGTTTCTGTGATTTTGTTTTAGCATGAAAAAAAAAAGAGCTCCAATATACAACAGTAAATGTGTGGACCAAGTCCCATGCACATGTAGCAGGGAGACCTCCACCTACCTTTTGATGACCGGTCTGTCTGTGTACATAAGGAAACTTTCACCACTGAACATGGGAGTTTTGGGAAGTTGAGTCATTCCTGGAATGGGCAGAAAGAAAGATTGCCAAAACCACTAGAAAAATTATTCAAGCATATAAAAAAAGAGAAAATATATTATCAAATTAGAGGAAACCACACAATTTGCAGCAACAGTTACATCAAGATTTTACCAATTCAGTTCATGTTACTGTATGTGCACTCATGTTTGCACATGTTTGTGTGGAAAAAAAAGCTGTTTCGCGGTAAGAGCAAA
This sequence comes from Theodoxus fluviatilis, assembly GCA_034096865.1. Taxonomy (NCBI): domain Eukaryota; kingdom Metazoa; phylum Mollusca; class Gastropoda; order Cycloneritida; family Neritidae; genus Theodoxus; species Theodoxus fluviatilis. Next base: position 20,965 of record JAWQFJ010000589.1, read on the forward strand.
CATTGAGTGCACTGAAGATGTTTCCACAAAGTGCATTCCCTTGTATGTGCACGTGTGTCCCTGCGTAAGGCTGGAGCTTCAGCTAGAACTGCAATTTTCATTTACAAACCTCCCACTACCACAACTATTCTGTCTTTTCTAGTCATCATAGCACCTCCTCCATGCTTTGGAACAAAGTCAAGTGAATAGGCATAGTCATTATTGCTTTTCAGGTGTGAGATCAAAGATAAAGAAGGAGCTCTCTAATCCTTGCAGTTATCTACATCCCTAGGTCTAGCATAGCATATCACAGGACTCAAATCTTCAGTGATAACTTTACTTTATTGCATCTCTTTCAAGTCCATTAGGTGGGACAGAAAATGCAGAACATAGAAGAAACAATTGAAACATGCATACATGTATGTGCATTTGTTTTTGGTTACAAGCAGAGGCACATTGAAATACAATGGCTAAAATTCTTACAAAAGGTATCCACAATATGGGTCCCGCCGCCATATAACCACTCCTAACTCATGCAGCAATCTGATGACATGCAGCAATTTGATGACATGCAGCAATGCACAACTGTGGGGCAATCTGGATCAGTCGCAAGTATTTATATAAATGAACACCAGGAACACCAAATGTTCTTGTCCTTGATAAATGTGTTAGATGACTACATTAAATGCACATAAAGTAAACTATTAATTTTCTTACATTGGCTACTTAGCACCTTTGTAGAAAAACTTCAGAGGCTATTTTCTCACAAATCTATCTTCCAACGGGCATAACTTCTGCATTTGTGATCCTACAGTGTTCATGCTTATATCAAATTAATTTAAATAAAAGACTGAAGATTTCAATCCCTTTTAGTTGGAGCAATAATAGACACACTGCATCTACCTATGCATTTTGTAACAGATGAGTAACTATGGAAATCAGTGCGCCTTCTACATAGTTCTAGTGATATCATGATCAATGTCCTTACCAGGCCCACAAAAGCTGAACTATTGTAAAACTTCATTCATTATTAATACATGCATTCACTGCAGATTAAAAAACAATACCAGCATCTCCAAACACAATTCTAGACTGGCTTTGTGGTGGCAGTTCACATGTAACAGACTTTAAAAGCAGTGTAACAAAAGCAACTCACGGTCTTCACAGTTGGTGTTGGTGAAGCCAAGTGGACAGTAGCAGGTGTAGACATCCTTGTGGGGCACACACTCCCCCCCATGCAGACAGGGCTCCCCACCACAGGGGTGCTGGCAGGGCTCCACATTAACTCCCCCCTTGGCGTCACCCAGCAGTCGCAGTGGCCGCTTGTTGATGACCACCTGGCAACACAGACAGATAGTGCTCACACATGCTTGCCATGTACTTACTGAGTACTCCATGAAGTTTGTTCAATGTACAAGGACAGATACATGCTGATCAGAGAATGTGTTGGTATAAATATGCAGTGTGTGAGATGAAGGATAGGAGATGGCTGAGACCACTGAGGTGGAAGAAGCAGTGAAGAGAGACAGAAATGGAGGAGGAAACAGAGGAGGAGGAAGCAGCTGAGGAGGAGGAGCAGGAGGAGGAGCAGGAGGAGGAGGAGAGGAGGAGGAGCAGGAGGAGGAGGAGAGGAGGAGGAGCAGGAGGAGGAGCAGGAGCAGGAGCAGGAGGAGGAGCAGGAGGAGGAGCAGGAGGAGAAGAGGAGGAGGAGCAGGAGGAGGAGGGGAGGAGGAGGAGCAGGAGGAGGAGCAGGAGGAGGAGGGGAGGAGGAGGAGCAGGAGGAGGAGCAGGAGCAGGAGGAGGAGCAGGAGCAGGAGGAGGAGGAGCAGGAGGAGAGGAGGAGGAGCAGGAGGAGGGGGAGGAGCAGGAGGAGGAGGAGCAGGAGAAGCAGGAGAAGCAGGAGGAGGAGGAGCAGGAGGAGGAGGAGAGGAGGAGGAGGAGAGGAGGAGGAGCAGGAGCAAGAGCAGGAGGAGAAGCAGGAGCAGGAGGAGGAGGAGGAGCAGGAGGAGTAGGAAGAGGGGAGCAAGAAGAGGAGGAGCAGGAAAAGGAGGGAGAGCAGGAAAAGGAGGAGGAGCAGGAGGAGGAGGAGGAGCAGGAGAAGGAGGTGGAGGAGGAGGAAGAGAAGGATTTGTCATGAGTGCGACGGTCGGGAGCTAGATGCAATGCTTGCAGCAAGTGTTTCAAATTTTTGGTTACGTTAGTAGTTGTGTTTTTCTCGTGCCATACAGCTTTTTTGTGCTGTGTCAGCATGATGTTGCATATAAATGGACTGGGGTTTGATGGCTTGGGGCTCCCCACCACTTCCTGCTGAAGGACAGCCAGGATGATGTGCTGTAGGGGAGTGTTTGTTTACATTTGGTCATGTATGTAGACTTGATTGCTGTCTGCTAGTGTTCTGTGGTGTTAGTGGACATGTGTAGATAAATTGCGGGAGTTGTAATTTAGTCTATAGTTATTACTGCTGTGGCTGTAGTGTAGTAGTGATCTGCTGTGTAGCAGACGCATGTAGTTAAATTGCTGGCGTTGCAATTTACTTTATGATTATTACAGCTGTGGTTGTGCACTGTTGATCCACGATGTTGGCAGGCATTTGTGGTTAAATTGCTGTTGTTGTAGTTTACTTAAATTACCGCTATGTTGGCAGTCATAAGTCCTGTGGTACTTGCGGACATGTTTTCTTAAGTTACTGTTTTGTTTTTAAATATAAATCTTTTCAAAATTTCATAATTTTGTTGGCTTGTTTATCCATCATTAGACCCTGGGCAATCCCGGTCATAACAAGGAGGAGGAGAAGGAAGAGGAGGAGGAGGAGGAGGAGGAGGAGGAGGAGGAGGAGGAGGAGGAGGAGGAGGAGGAGGAGGAGGAGGAGGAGGAGGAGGAGGAGGAGGAGGAGGAGGGGAGACTAGCAAGAATGGATGGGAAAAGTTGCACACATTGAAAGTGGCATGAGCAGGAGCTGAGGGAGGAAGACTTGGGTTGGGAGTAGGATAAACATAAAAAATTATGCTTAACAAATACATATGTAAAGTTATTCCAACTTCTACACTTTTAATAGAATAATTGTATTCATAAAATGCGAACGAGATCGACCTTCTAAGGGAAGTAACTGCTAAAACGTAAAATCGCAGAGGAGCACAATATTTACCTCCCCTTTACTGCTCCGCTCTGTTTTATATACTTCATTTAGAGGCCATACACTTTTCTAAAAACTCTACGTCCTTGTGAGAAATATGTAACAAATGACAAAAATGAGAATTTCCGTTCACAAAAATTAAAACACTTCACATCAGTATGAAGCATTATTAATTAAAGAAAGCAAACACCAGTAGATTTTTTCTATACAGCTTCTTCCTGATTCAGAAAAGAAGGTGAGTACCATATACAGCTGGAAGCACTTGACATCCCTTCATTCTTTACTGAATTTTGCAAGGTGATGATTGCTCACCTTCTGAATGCAGCCCTGGAAGGAGGAAGTGATGTTGGCGTAGCGAGAGGTGTGGTCAAAGTCATGCAAGCCTCCAAGGTACAACTCTTGCAGCAGAGTCAGCTGTGTGAATGCTCCACGTGACTCGCCCTCCACACGCAGCTGGTCATCCACCTTGAGAGAGAGAGAGAAAAAACAATGCAAGACATACTGAAAAGCAAGTGCTATTCTGTTCTGAGAGATCAGCAAGCAATGTATGAGATGGAAGAGATAAACAAATAATCCCTGGCTATCAGTAACTCATAACATGTGAAATGAAAATTCAAACCTTAGCTGGATTACATGACATGAATTAAAATTAACAACTGCAATGTCCATCATTCAATCCAGTTATATTTTACAGTAACACAGGGTACATGACTATTCTAAGGAACTTTCCCTCTTTTCTGTCTGTGTAGAGCTGGAACCTTCAATTGTAAATTCCATACCGTTTGTCAGCACACACAAAAACAGTAAAACCCATTTTATTAGTTTAAGCTTGACACATACCTGAAATAAATCAGATAGTTTGAATGCTGCCCCTTACTCCAGTGCAAACATACTGCATGCTGGTGATCCCTTGGCTTCAAAGAGGATGATGTCTATGCAATCATCAGCACCTTCAAAATGACTGCAGCCCCAGCTTAGATCTACAGAGTTAAGAGGAGATGGAACCCTGAAACTCTGCAGCCCATGGAGCAGACAGATAGCAAGCACCTCCAGAGGATGTCCCAGCTTCAGGCGGGCAAACCAGCTTTGACCTTCAGATGCAAATGCTGCAGCTTGGATTGCCACTACCGCATTGGACTCCCGAGCCACAACACACGAAGTTGCCAGAACTGGACTGGCATCCAATAGCATAGATCATGGATGCCTAAAATTACCCATGTTTCTCTACCTATTCAAGGATGATGTCATGCTTTTCTGGGCTAAGAAACATAATTTGTTGAGAGTTTTCACCTCTTCAAGTAGTAATAGTAGTGGGAAAGCATCTGTCTAGGAAAATAATGGGAGCTCCTTGGTAGGTCAGATGACACAAGGACAGTGTCTGGAGTGGCTGGGAGTCCACTCTGGTGGGGCAGTCTCAGCTGCAACAGGAAACTCCAAGGGCTTGGAGAAAGCTGCAGTTTGCTCTCTCTGCCTCCTTCAGCGTCTCCTGTCCTCCAGCTACCAGTTCCTCTTCCTTCATCCCTCTTGGACAGCATCTTTCCATCTGCTGCTGTTGTCAATGATGTGTTCTTTGGTGATGCATGCCAGTCTCAAGTCTTCCTGCATACATCTTTGTTGAACATCTGTTGGTGATCATTTGTTTAGGATCCTGTTGCCAGACTTCTTCTAATATCTCTAAAACAGGCTCCACTCCACATGTGATACAGGGAACTGCACAGCTTAAAGGCTACAGGCAACCACCAACACAAGCAAGAGAAATATGCTCCCAGCAAACTTCTCTCTGCATGACATCATCACATCATCATCATGACCGTGACTTAATTCCATGTGATGCAGGTGTTGATTGCTTGTCCAATATAACTATAAGATACTATCATACAGCTCAGTTGTGTACACTTTTTCTTTTAAAGCATTGTTTGTGCTAATCAGCTGTTCACAAATTCAGCACTGTGAACATTCTCGATGCAACAGTTCTGCATGCTCAGAGTTTGCAGAGAATCAGTTCTTCTGAAGAATATGTCTCAGTCTGATACAGAAAAAGGTCAGTATCTAATCAGAACTCACAAGGATATATTAGGTCCTATATAGGTAGCCATTCAATAGAAAACCCAGTGAAATGAAGAATGCCTCATGACCAATCAATGCCTGGCTCCTCATGGGGTTTAGACATGTATATCATCATTATGACCATCCTCATACAGGAGCAACAGCAGCAGCTACAAGCCTGACTCACCTCCAGCAGACCCTGCAGACCAGTGCGGGAGGCACGCACCATGTGCCAGCTGCCAAGTGCCACTCGACTCTCACTCCTGCAACAGAGGTCCAAGTCTGTCTCACAGACTCTGACAAACACTCCACACACTGACGTCTTGGACGCCTTAGAAAGCTCTTTGACATACACTGTATTGCCCTAAGTTGTGATGCGTTTCCTTCTTGCATCGCATTTACTGTGCTGTGTAATGTATTGTGTTTTCCTGCACTACAGTACATTGTGTTGACTGTATTCCAGTGTGCAGAATAGCATGCCAATTCACTGCACAAAACTGCAATATCCTGAGGCACTGTGCTGAAAATAACATGAAAAATGTAGCGTTTCAGTCAGTGGGAGTGTTATTTAGTTAAAACTTTAAAACTTTCATTGTGAACGGACAATGTGAATCTGCACAGGAACATTTTGTTTCAAGGACATTTTATTCCATCCGTTCCATCTCTTCAATGGCTACAGTAGATCAGTGTACATCTTGGAGTTGCCTCCCCTGCATTACAGTACCTGCAGCCTGTGACTCATATTCACAGAGGGAAGTGGTAAAGATAACCAACATTATCTGGAGTTACTTAATGTTTTATTAAAAAAAATACTTGAAAATAAAGCACACTGTTATTAAATACTTAAAAATAAGAACAGTACTAGTAGATTAAATAGTTATCACGAAGTGCCTCAACAATTACATGAGGGAGGAAAGCGTGAAGGAAACACACAAAGTACTCAAGTTTGACATCACCCAAAGGCAGCATCCACACCAGCCAAACATCCTCACAGCTCTGCCATTCATCATTCTCTGCCCGCCTCTGTTTACCAGCCTCCTACCTGAGCACTGCAGGACCTGTACCCAGATCGAAGCGGAACTCTACATAGCCGTCCCTCAGTGCCAGCATGATGAAGTCGCCCTTCCTGTCCTTGGTGTAGCCATTATACAGAATGATGCCATCAGGGCCGGTGGGCTTGAAGACAGTCTCAATCTCGGTGTAGGACAGGGACGTCCTGCCCAGGCCAGGAAACTGCAGGTGGGAATGTCCACTGAACTGTGGAATGTGCAGCTGCTCAGCTGAAATCACAGCAACAAGCAGAAATCTTGAATACAGCCCTTCTGAGATAACCCCTCATAAGTATCTATGTCCTCAAAGCATCAAGAGTAACAAACAA
>JAWQFJ010000589.1:32500-42500 GCA_034096865.1 Theodoxus fluviatilis
CACACAAGGTTGAACACGTGGCCACAGCAATGCGAGAAATGAGAAGATTCCGCCACCATCGACCAGCCGAGCGAACTGTGGTGGAATTTACGCTTGGACTTCGTAAGCACATAGCAGCTCTGACGTTCAAAACTGAAAAATTCGCATTGATGTTCATACTACTACATATGTTCGATGTATTAAATTTCATAAACAACGGAAACAACATCCAAGGATGACATTTCAACTAATATTATTGGTTTATACATGCATACAACGTCTGTGCATTACCTGCGCGGAAAACTCTTCAAACCACATATATGCAAGTGAGTACATATGCGTAAGCCAAAGTGAGATGCTCTCTCCGTAGTCCTCCTAAGTGCTTCCCCAACACGCCTGCTAAATAAACGCATACGTACAGTGAACGATTCCAACACATGATAAAAGAAAACAAAACATAAGAATCCAGAGCTCACCAAGAGACCTTTCAACGGCATCATCAAGCGTTTGTACATAAATCATTTGCTGGACAACAGTTTCCGTTAGACATTTAATAAATATGGTGCCGAAGACCCTTATTCATGCAGTGATCCAAATAAGTGACAAAAACAAATGAGTTCTACAACATACAGAGAAATGCCGACAGTATTGCTAACTCATGGACATAAGTTGGTTTTTGTATTTGTTCTGACCTGGATTCCCATTATGAAAAATTACGAAACAGCAGCTGAACAACGCCGATACAAACACCCCAGGAAAGAATGAAAACAACTCTACACAACTTCACTACGTGCGTACATCCCATTACGATCACATCACAGGAGCGATCAATTTTCTGCCGGGCTGTCCCAGCACACACACACAATCTGTCACAAGGCCAGAAAAGAGAGGGTGAACCCATATCTGAGAGGAGATGGTCGCGATAGGTAATGGGTACTACACTGCAGCATCCCCCCGTGGCTGGAGAAAAATGGGGTTTTGATCCCTCGGCTACCCGTACACTGAGCCGTCCAAGATCCTGGGATCACTACGCTGACATTAAGCTTAGCGACAATGGCAGAAGCATGTCGCCATTTGGATGGAGTGAGGCTTACTAAATGTCAGGCATACAAAGGCGGTGCTGAACCACATTTATCAGTCGTAGCACACAGTGGAGAGCCGTAGTCTAGAATGCCACATACAAAGGACATCTCAGGCCTGCAAGTGCCGGGTATACAAGTGCCTCGAACTAACGACTGGCCTGCATTCATTCACGAGGGTTAGAGAGCCAAACAGGAAATACACAACATTGCTTTATTGATTTCACGAGATGCCGATATACATAAAACGCCATAAAAGCACGCGTAAATGCATTAATGTAGACACGCGCACAACAGAACTATAATCATGTGTTCTGAGAGAGAGAGAGAGAGAGAGAGAGAGAGAGAGAGAGAGAGAGAGAGAGAGAGAGACAGACAGACAGACAGATAAACAGACAGACAGACAGACAGACAGACAGACAGACAGACAGACAGACAGACAGACAGACAGACAGACAGACAGACAGACAGACAGACAGACAGACGGACGGACAGACAGACAGACCGACGAGACGGACGGACGGACGGACGGACGGACGGACGGACGGACAGACAGACAGACAGACAGACAGACAGACAGACAGACAGACAGACAGACAGACAGACAGACAGACAGACAGACAGACAGACAGACAGACAGACAGACAGATAGGACAGACTGACAAGCTGGCAGATTGCCAACCAGAGACACACAGAGAGGGACACACACTCATAACCGAAAAAACAATCCCTGTTTACAAACAAAACATCACTTATGAATACGCTCGCATGCACGTACGCACAAAGGAGTACATTTTACTATACAAAATTTGCACACCCATTTGCCTCCCGAGTATATTGTTACTGAGCAGACGATACTGAGACACAGGCAACAGCTACAGGAGGCAATCCAGTCGTCACTAGGCAAGAAAGCATGTAACCACAGAACATCCTCCACCTCCACACAGCATCCCCACCCTTTCTCCCTCCATCCCTATACCCTGCTGTGGCGCGGCGTGGACCAGATTGGACTAGAGGATAGAGAGGAACGCCATCAGCGTTATTAACTCCGCACCATCTGCGGCTGAGCCAACGTCCGGGTGTCCCAGCCCTGGAAACAAGACACCCTAGCCAGCCTAATCATTGGCCATTGAGGGCCACATTAACCCTCTCGACAACACGGCAATACGTTAACCCTTCAAGGGCTGAGTAAACCATTGGTCCGCGAATGGACTGATCAATACATCAAAGGTGCGAGTACACAACCTTTGAGCCTTCAGGTGAAAATAAACACTGGGTCTTTAATGTTATAAACTATCGACGAAATTCCACCCACACACCTGTATGCACTACTCATCGACAACAGGGGTTATCGGCATTATCTACGTCATCTTCATCACACTCCACCTTCTCAACGTCCAGCAACCACTGATGACGGCTGCTGTAGCCTCATTCTTCGATCGAGAAAGCTGTTCCATGAAAGCGCAGGGACACGGAAGAAAAGGGGTTAATGAGATCGAAAGATGCTCGCAACAAGCACCCAAGCAGCTCGGCACCTGAGCAAGGGCAGCGATGTCGATGACTAATAAATGAAAAGATCAAAGGCCAGCTCATTGGCGACCTGAGCTCACACGAGGCTGCATTGTAGAAGGCCTTAGAGCTGCCCTCGCTCCCATGCCGTGCTCCGCTGTGCTTGCAGGAATGACAGAGCGCGAGAGGGACGGCAGAACAGTCAAGGCCTGGATAAGACTGACTGACTGACTGACTGACTGACTGACTGACTGGCTGACTGGCTGACTGACTGACTGACTGGCTGACTGACTGGCTGGCTGACTGGCTGACTGATTGACTGACTGACTGACTGACTGGCTGACTGGCTGACTGACTGACTGGCTGACTGCCTGACTGGCTGACTGGCTGACTGACTGACTGGCTGACTGCCTGACTGACTGACTGGCTGACTGACTGAATGCACGTTTGGAGTTTTATGGCTATCAGTTTTTGTAGGCTATGTAGGGAGGGCAACAGACGACAAAAATCACTAGAGCTGATGAAGAAATTTCAACATAGCACTCAACTAGCTAAAAGGAAAAAAGCAGCCTGTTACTAAAAGCTGATAGAAGAAGAGCAAGTCAAGTCATGATTTCCCTAGTTATTTGCCTTTTACGAATTGTGTAGGAAGCCGCGGTAGGTCTATTTTCACCCCCTACCCACAGGAAGTCGGAAGAGACGGTGCCCTTTGGAAGGAACTAAACGTTATAGCAGGAAAAATAGGAGCGAACAGGAGTAGGAAGGCTCGGTAGGTCTATTTTCACCCCCTACCCACAGGGAGTCGGAAGGCTCGGTAGGTCTATTTTCACCCCCTACCCACAGGGAGTAGGAAGGCTCGGATGAAACAGCAGCTCTTGGAGGAAGCAGTACCTGATGGAAGGATTAACAGAACACCGAAGAGACGGCGGTTTTGGAAGAATTGTCTCGGCTTGGAAGGGACAGCTACTCTTGGTAGGAAAAGCATTCCTTGGAAGAGGAAACAGAACCAAGAAGGAGAAGAAGCTCTTGAAAGAAGCAGCAACTGTCGGCAGGAATAACAGAACATGGAAGCTACAGCGGCACATGACGAGTCATAAAGCGTGGGAGGAACAGCGGAACTTGAAAAGAAGAGCTTCTCTTCGAAGAGTGCAGGAGCAGCTAAGCTCGGATGGACTAGCAACTCCTGGCACTAGTGGCAGAAACCTCAGTCTCGTTAGGAAGAACAATGTGCAGAGAGACAAGATAAAGCATGGGAAGAAGGTAGATCTTGAAAGAAACAGTTTCGCTTGCATGCACAACGACTCTTTGTCAGGAAGAAGAGAAATAAGAAGGAACAGCTGGGCTTGGAAGATGAGTCTGCTCTTGGAAGAACCGACACCTCTTTCAAGGGAGAACTGTTCACACAAAGACGAACAGTGCTTGGGAAGAAAACGAAGCTGTTGGAAGGAGCAGCTGAAGTCAAGTGCAGCAGCTCTACAACAAAAGAATGGTACATGAGTTGAACTAGTACTTTGTGATAGCAGGAAATAACATTACTTGGGGGAAAAGAGACCAAAAAAAGCGATGAAAGGATCGGCAGCGCTTGGTAGAAAGAAGGGTTTGTACATCCAGCAGGACCTGGAAAGAACTGCACGCATGCGCAGTTGTGCACTTCCCGGTAGCCTTGAGAATGCTTACACTGCGTACGATGAGTGTTTTAAACGTATATACCCGACTGTTATTGACACCAGGATTCCTTTATTTAGACTGAACTAACTAGCAATGTCCACACTTCGTCTGGATTTTAAAGAAAAAACCTCCCTCACATTTACTATTCTTAAAAATTCGTTTCTATCTTAATCACAACGAAAAATTGTCTTTCGGCGATATAAAAGTTGACCATAGCATCTTCGAATATGAAAATGGAGATAAAAGAAAAGGAACCTACAACAGAGTATTATATGCAAATGCTTCATAATTGGTTGCAATGAACAGATTTCTAAATCATCATTAAATTACGCTTCTTACAGAAGGATGTTTGCGCAGCGTAAACAAGCAACGTTGATGATTCATTTATTGGAGGTTTATTGGAGGTCCTCACAGCTTTATCTCTCTGTGTGTGTGTGTGTGTGTGTGTGTGTGTGTGTGTGTGTGTGTGTGTGTGTGTGTGTGTGTGTGTGTGTGTGTTTGTGTCTGTGTGTCTGTGTGTCTGTCTGTCTGTCTGTCTGTCTGTCTGTCTGTCTGTCTGTCTGTCTGTCTGTCTGTCTGTCTGTCTGTCTGTCTGTCTGTCTGTCTGTCTGTCTGTCTGTCTGTCTGTCTGTCTGTCTGTCTGTCTGTCTGTCTGTCTGGATCTGGATCTGTCCCGACTTAACGGCTGATATCTCAAAAACTACTGGACGGATTTCCTTGACATTTTGCACACTTACTGGACGTTAGGTCCGATTGAATGTATCAAATTTTCAGAATCGAGGTTTGAAAAAAAGTGACTTTTTAACGTTTTGGTGTTGCCAAGAAAACGCTACAACAGAGTCTGAATGTAAAATGTGTGACGTGATTATTTGACGTCGAATAAAAACCGCTGGCGCTGAACGTCCAGGTTTTGGCATTTAAAAAAAAAGAAGAGCGGGTTCGAACCCGCAACCTCTCGAGAAAAGATGTGGGGAAAAACACACAAATAACAAAAAAAACTACACAGGTCGGGTTCGAACCCGCAACCTCTCGAAAAAAGAGGGGGGGGGAAAAGTTTCAGCGCGGATTCGAACCCATTCACGCATGACCCAACAATACAATAGTCCAAAGCTCTACCAGATGTGCCATTCGGGAAATGACATGACTAAGTGTTTGTAAAGCATTTATAACGTTGTTTTCCGAAAAACCCCTCGGTTCGTATTTTGCACTGTAAATTGTAGACAAATGGATGATAGTTCATGAAATTTGAGTGGTCTTGGGCATTTTAGGATACTCATGGTCTATTTCTGCCAAGTTCAATATCGATTCACTGCCTTTAGGCCACGCGAACAGAACTTGGTAGTGTTGCGCTCAGACAGAGTGGCTGTTCGAAGAGTCCGACCAGCCGCGCGGGTGGGCAATTTTGACTGTAAAACGGTTTTATTTAAAGCAAAGGCGCTTTTTTTCTGGGGAGGATCACGAAAACTATTTATGTAACTGCTGAGCTCTCGTACAGCGTGGGAGAAACGCTGCTGGCGATGGGAGTGAAGGAAAAGGCGAAATATCGCCATTCCGTCAACTGACATTTTAGGGGGGTGTTTTCGAGTGTACGACCTTAAAAAGTCACTTTCTTTTCAAACCTCGATTCTCAAAATTTGACACATTCAATCGGACCTAACTTCCAGTAAGTGTGCAAAATGTCAAGGAAATTAGTCTATTAATTTTTTTAGATATCAGCCATTAAGTCGGGACTGACAGACAGACACACACACACACACACACACACACACACACACACACACACACACAGACAGACAGACAGACAGACAGACAGACAGACAGACAGACAGACAGACAGACAGACAGACAGACAGACAGACAGACAGACAGACAGACAGACAGACAGACAGACAGACAGACAGACAGACACAGACAGACAGACAGATAAAGCTGTGAGGACCTTCAGTAAACCTGGAGGGATAACGTGACGTAATTTCGAGGAGATTGGACATTGGTGAAGGAGAAAGAAGGATGTTTATTCCTCCAGGTTTACTGGAGGTCCTCACAGCTTTATTATGGTTTTTTTAATGTCAAAACCTGGAGGTTCAGCGCCAGCGGTTTTTATACTTGAATCACTATTAGCTTATTCTAGTGGCAAGTTAATAACTTTAGACAGCTGCAAACATTCTCTTCCGCTGGTTTATCCTTGTACAGTTGGTGTCACAAGCTTGCAAAGAATACATGATAGGTGAAATGTTATTTAACGATAGAACTAAATTCTACGCCCGCGCATAAACACACATCAGCACAGTGATCTGCAATCTAAATGTAACACAACCCAAGATCATTGCCGATTCGCACAAACCCAACACTCAACCGCAACTGAATGTCCTATTTCGGAAGCGAGACCCATTCATTGAAACCCTCGCAGTGGACATGACGAGCATGGAATATTATCAGCAGGCAAACACGGGGCAGCGGAAGAGGAAAATAGCCCTCGCTTTGCAATGCAACGTCCCCATACCTTCAAGACGAGTGGCTGAAGACAAACACGAAACTTCCGTCATGCTTGCCGCGAGTCAACAGTCTGGCTACACAGCAAAAGGCTCCACTAAACGCGAGGCTCATGCCTGACCACTCCGCCACGGCTGGAGCCCACGCGATCAGGTGCAAGAGAAAACAAAGCTAATCGCCAGTGCAAGCAAAGCCCAGACACGATGGTCTTTAATCTTCTGAAGCTACAAAAAGAGGAGACGACACGTGGCGCAGAAGAAAGCAATGGAAGCGAAGCAAAAGAGGAGTGGACGACGAAACGGTGACGAGGGTGAAGTGGTGTATAGGTGTGCAGCGATGGGAGGGAGAGGAGAAAGGTGAGAGGATATGTCATTCTGTGAACTCGAGTCAGAAGTGGCTCTGGCACAGTTCGCAATGAATGCGTAATAGACTTGACCCTTCGCATTACAGCATTGCGCCAAACATTGTTTGTTCTGATAGGCTACTATGTTTTTCTCCACTTTTTACAGAAATCATTCAGACGTCAAATTATGTTTCCAATTCAACACAAACATTTTATTTTATGGAATAAACGCTTGTTTATTGCCTCAACAAGTGTAAGTTATGAGTTTTGTGCAATATAGTCTTAGAACTACACTAACGGAGTAGGCCTATGTCAGGGAGCAGATCGGCTATCCCATACGCCTCTTGTGTGATCCTCACTTGAATTTTTCGGACGAAATACTTCCATCACGTGATGTCAACTGTGCCAGTGACACTTTCGCCGGAAGGCGAAGTCTCTAGTGAACTAGGATGGGGCGATGTCTGAATGGACGTGGGGATGCAAGGGTGAGCACAAAGGTTCGTGGTCTCATAGATATTAACTAATCTTAATAGAATACGGATGATTCTGTAGCGTAGTACGTGATTTTTGTGGAGAAAAATGCGGCTGTAATTTGGCCGTAACTGCTTCCTTCGAAGCAAATGGCGTAAATAATTTGACAGACATGTTATTTTCCAAAGAAGTCACACACCAAAAGCACAGGGCGCTCCGAATCTCAGCGTAAGAATAAAGGATTCAGGCGATACAATCTAAATAAAGGGTTAAAAAGGGGGGGGGGGGGGGGGGCCGGGGTGTTGCTGGGGTCCGACGTCATTGGTCAATAGTCATGGCGAAAGTTGAAATTTACTAAATGGATTTTGTTCATTCGATTGTAAGGGCAAAATGCCCGTAAAATACTTTTGTATAGTCACGTGTAGTACACTTTCCCTGCCAACACAGCGGGCGTGCATTGACAATGCGCATAACTAATTCGCTGAGGTTTTCATGAAGGCTGTGGAAGAAACCCTGTCATACATTTTGTATGAATACAAATATAGACCTGTGTTCCACAAGGTTGCAGAACGTGACAAAACTTGTTCTGTCTAGCGCTTTCTTTCGTACTGTATGTTTTACGCACTCCTCGTGTATATTTGCCATGGGGATCCAGTTTCACGAAATGAGATACGTCGGGGGTGGAAGGAAAGATAATCGAAGGACTGGGGTGAACAGAATAATGGAGGAAGGGAAGCTGATGGTCGTTGCACTGTGCTAAAAGAAAGTCAGACGAGGCTATTGTGAATGAAAAATAAGGGTCAAGGCACATACCTAAGAAGTTAAATTAATTTTACTTGAAGCATTTCCACGCATTCAAAATAATACATGCATTGTCAACACGAATACAGAGAATTAGCTGTCATTTTCAGTCTTCCTTCCTTCCTTCCTTCCTTCTTCCCCCCCCTCTCTCTCTCTCGTCTGCGCTCTCTCTCTCTCTCTCTCTCTCTCTCTCTCTCTCTCTCTCTCTCTCTCACACTCACACACACACACACACACACACACACGCACGCACATACACACACACACACACGCACGCACGCACACACGCAAACACCAGATGGAACGCCGAGGCAGAAAACATACACATGCGACTTCCTTCGTACTTCCTTTGTCCACCTAAAACCAAAATTAATGGTCATTGCCATATTCCAGCAGAATGAGCAAGTCGTGAGTCAGTCACATTGTCTGGACAGGAGGATTTTCCCATAAAGGAACAATAAGATGAGGGAGGGAGGGAAGAGGGAAGAGGGCAGTGCGGAAAGGGGCTATGATGGGGGAAGGATGCGTTGGAAGGGAAGGGAAGGGACAGCTCCACCATTACTCATGAAGCACTGGCTCTGCCTCCACCAAAGCGTAAAGCAATGACTGCAGTTCGCCTAGCTTCTCTCCCCAGCACCCCGCCATTGCCTTCCCACACCCAGCAGTTTGCGTGACCTCTCCCCAGGCCAGAGAGTGATGACTGGGCAAGACGGCAGACAGTGCAGAGGAGATGGAAGAGGAAGAGGGGTCAGACAGGTCGCCATTGCTTCTGATCACCTCCATCCGCCATCATCAGACCATGAGTGTGCCGTACATCTTCCTCGCCTTCCCTAGTCCCGAGTTTGCTTTGTATTGACTTACTTTGACTTATGCCTCTTGATTCCTTGAGGAACATAGGGCCGCAACAACACTCCTCCAAAGCACACAGTTCTGGCAGGTCCTCTTCAGCTCCGCCCATGTCATTCTGGTGGCCTTTACTTCAGCGTGGACACTCCTACGCCAAGTCTGTTTTGGTCGACCCACTTTGCGCTTTCCTTGTGGGTTCAAGTACAAAGCCTGCCTGGTGATGTTAGATGCAGGCTTTCGTAGCGTGTGGCCGATCCATCCCCATTTTCGTTTCCTGATCTCCTGGTCGATTGGGGCTTGTTTTGTCCTGTCCCACATATTTTCATTGGAGACAGTCTCTGGCCATCTGATGTTGAGGATGTTTCTCAGGCATCTGTTGACGAATGTCTGGAGCTTGTGGGTGTTGGTCTTTGTTACCCGCCATGTTTCTGAGCCATATAGCAGGACAGACTTCACATTGGTGTTGAATATTCGGATCTTGTTGTGGAGTGAGAGGGCTGTTGATCTCCAGATTGGGCGCAAGGTGTTGAAGGCGTATCCTGCTTTGTTGATTCGGCACTTGATGGCTTCATCTGTCCCCCCCCATCTTTGCTGACTACACTGCCCAGATAAACGAACTTGTCTATTTCCTTGATGTCTACTTGATGTAGTAGCACTGAGTCTTGATGTCTGTAGTTTACCCTCATGACTTCTGTCTTTCCGGTGTTGATTTGGAGTCCAGTATTCTCGGCTTCTTCTGCGACGCGGCATAGCTTTTCTTGTGCATCTTGGTGCCTGTGGGAGAGAAGGCTGATGTCATCAGCGCAGTCAA
>JAWQFJ010000589.1:47500-83345 GCA_034096865.1 Theodoxus fluviatilis
AAGAAGATCGCCTCCATTTGGAGGGCGTGTGGAGGACGAGGATCAGGAGCAAAAGCTGACACAGCCCCGTCACCAAGAAGGTTCTTCAAACAAAAACGGAGACAAGATTATGTTTCGCTCCACCTCCCTCCGGCTGACACACGGATCGATGTGCTTTGACTGCATCATGGCATTCCTTTCCCTTCCCTGCGCTTCCGCGCGGCCTCGCCAGCTTTTCAACTGAAGTGCATGCTCTTTTTGAGCCATTTCTAAACCAAAGAAAAGACATTGACTGTCCAGATCTGCCTTTTCTCTTCGTTTTTTCCCCCATCTCCTCCGAAACCCATCAGTATCCTTCCCTATCATAGTGCAAAATGGAAAGGGAGGGAGCTATTCGGCATCTCGAGTAACGCCACTTGGGATCCAGAAGAAGAGCGCGCCTTCGATGAATGCCGTATCTAAGGACGTGTGGCGAGCGGTCTGTTGGGCATTTCCTGTCTCTTCATCAAGTCTTCCTCTTCAAACCATCATCACCAAGCCCAGGAAACGCTAACTGGCTCTCCAGAAGAAATGACAGAGCGAAATGACCTTCCAATCTATCCGAAGAAGGCAGCGGCAGCTGTCGTTCACACAATAAAGCCTTCGACTTTAGATTGGCTCTTCGGTTAGAGAAAAAAGATATGGGTAAATGAAAACTCCTCCCCTTAATACTGTTCTTTCCCTGCCTTTCATGCGCCTGCTAACCATTCGGTCACTGGGAGACTTTCATGCAGAGAGAGGCATAGGAAAACTTGGCTTCATTGCCCAGTGGTGGGGGAAAAAAGAACTTCCTGGTAGAAATTGCATTGCATTGAGTCAGGACAGACCGGACAAAAAACATCCCCTGCCCTCACTAACGCCTGAGCTGCAACCGACACCACCTCCAGGAAAGCAGTCCATCCCAGAAGATTCCGGGTTATTTGGCGGTTGGATACCCACGAGCTCGCCTCTAGAATGTCCCCTGCTGTGGGAAAATGGCGGAGGATCCGAGACAGACTGGCAGCCAAAATGGCCCCACCCCATTACGGCAGCTCAATCGCGAACGGGGAATGGAAGTGGGAGCAGTATGTGTGAGAGAGACCCGGATAAGATGGAAGTCGTACGGGTGGGATGGGGTAGAGGAAGAAAGAGGGTGGGTGGGTGAAAAGCTGGAAATAACGGGCGCATGTGTAGATGTGTGTAGGGAAGGGGAAGAGGGAAGAGCTTGTGTGTGTTTCGAAAACGGTTGTGAGAGTGAAACTGGTTGCAGGGGAATGGGATGGGGGGTGGGGGTAAGACTTGGAATGCAGGGTGTTAACGAGTTGGGGGACGCAAGTGTGAGCAACATAGATTGTCTTGTGGAACGTACGAAATGATGCCGGGCGTTGGGGTGGAGGTGGTTTGGGAGGGGGGAGGGAGGGGGAATGGGGGTTGTGGGGACAGGGGTGGAAACGGTTGAGGTGGATTCGGGAGTTCTGGGGGTAAAGGGAACAGCCTGGGCAGGAGGTTGGTCCTGAACTGTCGACCGACGATCTGAGATCAATTTGGTCCCAGGCAGTTCTGGATTGCCAATCACGGCACCGTATCTCCAGGTGACGTCAGAGCTGGAGTCAGCAGAGAAAGCGCCACAGAGCGTCCTCCACAGAGCGTCCTCCACAGAACGTCCCTGCTGCCTTGCAAGGAAAGGCTGAAGCGCAACCAAGAATACTAATCATGCAAGATCTTCGTGAAGTCTTCCGTGGAGCCAAAATAAGCTTATGGCACCATGCATTCTTCACGGTTGTACTTGCCAAAGGCCTCGATGACCAAGCGAACGTAGTGAACATCACACCCTATGCAGATCTATTCCCCACGTGAAATTCAATTGTCACAGGAAGACAAATCCTCAAATCACTTTTTTTTAACGAATCTCAACTACGACTTCTTGCTTCGATATATGTTTTTCACACAGCATTAAAGTTTGAGTTCCATTGCCGAATGTTTGACCCCAAAAAATCTTAATGGAAAAAACCCACTACAATCCCTGGTATCCCTTTTGAAAGTCGCAATGTTCCTTCTCACTGCCTTTCTTTGGCGTGTCTTAACGCAGAAACTACTTGTATTCCATGGCATACAAACAAACTCCGACGATGCGGCTGAAATTCCCCTTTGCAAAAAGAAATGTTGGTACACATACACACGTAAATACACACAAACATTCACGCCCACACAGAAAAACACACATGCACGAATACAGATCACCCACATTCAAGTACACGCACACACACATAATCGAAACACATACGCACACACGCGCGCACACACACACACACACACACACACACTCCCTGTCTCTCTCTCTATCTCTCACGCACACACACACTCTCTTCTCTCTCTCTCTCTCTCTCTCTCACGAACGCGCGCGCGAGCACGCACGCACACACACACACACACACACACACACACTCACTCACTCACGCACTCACAGTCAATCATGCAAGATGTGGGAATATCCATGCCTATATCCCCATGGCGTCCAACACGGAGGGCTTTCAAGAAGTCTGCAGAGTGGCTGGAAAGGTCGAGCAGTTTCGAGAAATGCCAAGAACCGACCTGCCCTAAGGCCTTCGCCTCGATGCAGAATAAAAACGACATGCCGAGCAGACAGACAGTACGAGTCAACGCAAGTTCTAAAAGGCAGTCGGTCCACAGAACACTGAAACTCTCGTACACGCTAAAGATCAGAGAGTTCGATTTACCATTGAAAACAGCCAAACAAAATGCTAGTGTAAGGATGACTAATTTGGAATGACATTTCGTTGAAGTATTTTGGACATGATTGGAGAAAAATAGTCGGTAGGGTTTCTTGCAAGGAAAGAAAGAAAATGCTACTCAATGTCATTTTAATCTTAATACTTCATCTTAGAATGAAGTTAACATTTCTATAAATAGACGATGTAAGGATGGACCAATGGTTTACAAGAGTATATCAACATGACTGTGATAAATGAAAACATTGTGCTGAACTAAAATAAATGTGTCTATTAAAAATGAAACACAGCAAATTAGATATAACTTTAAAAAGAGCATTTATACTTGTCCTCTCATGCAATAGTGTCAAAGCTTTGTTTAAACTAATAAGCTGAGTGTATGTTACTGGCAGCCACAGACGAATGCAAGTTTATTTCTTCATTTTCACATCACTTATCAACGCTTATGCATAAACACAAATACGATTTGTATTTAAAAGAACCATCTTAACAATTCGGAACTTGAGCATTCACGCACGAACACACACACACACACACACACACACACACACACACACACACACACACAGAACCACACACACACACACACACACACAAACACACACACACACACACTCAAAACCACACACACACACACACACACACAGAGAACCACACACATACACACACACACACACACAACCACACATAACCACACACATACATGCACACACACACACACACACACACACACACACACAACCACAAACATGCACACACACATGCATACACACACACACACACACACACACACACACACACACGAACACACTCACATGAACGCACACAAGAACGTATACACACACACACACACACATACACACACACATGAACGCACACAAGAACGTACACATACAGACACGCACACACACACAACCACACATATATACACACGCACACACACACGCACGCACGCGCGCGCACACACACACACACACACACAAATACACGCTCTCTCTCTCTCTCTCTCTCTCTCTCTCTCTCTCTCTCTCTCTCTCTCTCTCTCTCTCACACACACACACACACACACGCGCGCGCGCGCGCGCACGCGCGTCACACAAACACATGCTCACACACACACGCACGCGCGCGCACGCGCGCGCACACAGAAACACACACACATACACAAACACTGGTTGCCCGCAAAGTACAACCCAGCTTTGCATGTTAACCTTTACAGCGCCCAGTTTGTAATCCAGACACATCAATATACCATATAGCTGCAAGAATGTTCGTCTTATTCCAGGAACAATCAATCATAAGAATTCGTTCCGGAAAAAATATTAATGCGTTGCTAATAAACGGGGGTGGGGTGGTGTGTGTGTGTGTGTGTGTGTGTGTGTGTGTGTGTGTGTGTGCGCGCGCTTGTGTGTGTGTGTGTGTGTGTGTGTGTGTGTGTGTGTGTGTGTGTGTTTGGCTGAAGTTCTCAAAACAACCCTACCACAAAGACAAACTGTTTAAAAAAAATATTCTATAATGATTGTACAAGTTTTCAATCACATTCGGTAAGCCCAGCGTACATGCAATGGAGACACAAATCCTTCCCCTTTTCAATGACATCTGCAACGGGATGCCCATTGTGAGTGCGCGACCTAAGGTCAGACGACACTCTGCCAGTACACTGCTGCATATCGGCGGAAGGAAACATTCTCGCGCTCCTCAGGCTGCGGTTTCCGGATTCTTCACTATGGAAACGGACTGATTGGAGGCAGTGAAGGGCTGCTCCGAGCACAGCGGGGCTCAACCAGAAAGAGGTCCAGCAGGAATAATGCGTCCTGCCAGCAATCAACCCGCACAGAGCCAGGAGGCCTCCGTTTTTCCCATTCTAAAAAATCAATGGAGAAATCCTCGTCCTGACTGGCGACTTTCCTCCTGGACAGACAGGAATGGCCCACGCCGAGGAAACCTGCGAGGTACCGAGAAATGCAATGGGTGGCAAACAGTGGCTGCTAGGTAGAAGGCTGTGAGAGGAAGAATGCCGAGTGGTGGACAATAACAATGGGTGCACGCAGTGTATGCAAACTGGGGTTGAATATAAAACGTGTAAGACAGACACTGGTAGAAATCGGTAGAAATGTTTCATGGTTTTTAATGAAACAAAAGAAAACAATGAACAGCTAAGTTACATGGAAAACAATTTCATGACGATGGCGATTGGGTGAAATGGTAGAGATGAAGAATGCAAAGTTGTGAGTAAGTGAATATGAATGTGTGCTGTATATGCAAGCAAACTTATGATTACGGTAGATGGTGAAAGGAGGTCGGGATGATCCATAGCGAGAAAAAGAATGGAAGTGTATGTTTTGAGAAAAATTGGGATGGTGGACATATACCTTCATTAAATTCGGGATGGAAGATGTCTGAATACGGCAGTATGAAAGGTGATGGTGACAGATGATTTATTTTAACAGAACTGAGATCAAACACGCCACGAAACGCGATAAACCCCAAAAAGTAGTCGTTACAGTAAAATGGCCAGAAAAAAAGATCGTTCGGTCAGCCTGAACTTTTTTCCAATAGAAGAGGCTAAATTAAACATAAATCACAATTTTTCTTTTGCTAAAAAAACACATTTTAACTTAAATAGTGGGTTGCCCGGGTGCTCATAAGACAGGAAAGATGGGACAGCACACAATTTGTTCATTACCATCGATTTTTTCCACCTTTTTTCCTCTCTCTTTTTTGTGTGCGATCGAAAATAAAGAGTTTAGGGTGGGGGCAGAAAAAATAGGGCCGGTCGGGTTACCGTTACAACTATTTTTTCTTAGGCCTAACAACTTTGGTAACAGAACAAAAAGGTGGAGGGAAGGGCTGCGTGGTGAGCTGCAGAGGAGATCCCTTGGTGTGAAGACGGAGTGGGAAAAGGCAGGGTGGCAGATGGTTGGAGATTACACGGGAATGGAGGGAGGCCTAGAGAGGGCGAGGTGGCGGAGGAGGGCCGAGGGAAAGCGGTGATGGGGCTCGATGGAGACTGAATGCATGGGCGGGAAAGGCAATACAGCGTATTAGTCCGAGAGCGGTGGAGGTGGGAAGCAGCTCAGTCCTGTGGTAGCGATAGAACGATAAAGGCAGACGCAGTTGCAATGATGCTAGAAGGGGGTGAGGGTTTGGTGGTTGAGGGGTAAGGGAAAGAGGAGAAGGCGCAGGGAGAAGAGGACGGTGGGGGGTGGAGAGTAGAGGTACGAAGTAATGTGGAATAATGTGATGCAATGTTAAAAAACCAATGGTTGCTATAGAAAATGAAAACAGCATAAACCCCATGAGAAAATGAGAGCCTTATGGCTCCCCGAAGAGTTAAGACGCGAGCATTGACGCAGAAAATTCAATTAAGATAATTTAATCACACAACCAGTCCGAACCACATTTCGAGAATACACTGGTTTCTGATCAAAGCAGTTTGATGATCACTTAAAGGTTTCAGTGTCTTTATTTCGTATCACTCAGCATCCGTGAAACCACACAGGACTTTACTGGCATCCATCAGCATTTCGTCATAATCTTTATGACATTTCAACGTTTCACCTTTGATTTTTTTCCTATCAAGGTAACTGCAAAAAGGATTTGCCTGTTTTCCACAGTAGTCACAAAGTATTATCTGAGCCGTTTTTAATGAATACTTTCTGATCCAGCAAAAGAAACTTTGACAAATTATCTCTTTATTCTCAGACTAGCATTTAACTCCACCCACCCAAAAAAAAAAGAAGAGAAAAAACCCGTCGAGGTGACGAGTCACTTTTTTCTCCCGTGACAAAGCCACCTTCCTACTCTGTGTCGCGTTTGCAGATCCTGACGCGTCCCACCTCGAACGAGCGAAGATGCATTATCCCTCTAATGCGATTGCTAAAAAGTCTTCGCGGACTACTATGAGGCAAAAACGGCTTGTCTGGGCGTATGCGAGTGGCGGAGCACAGGTCAAGTGAGAAAAACATCCTTGTCTTCCCGCGACGGGGAGTGCGCCCGGAGCAAGAAGGTATTTTTTCCGCCATGGCTATGTTACTAATTTGCCTGCAGTGCAAACCAAACGAGCCACCCTCCGAATATGGACGTCCATTTTATCCAAGGAGAGACGTAAAGTAATATGTGAGGAAGGCCGCACTTCGGTCTCGATCAATGGCTCAACACGACAGCAAGGCGGCTACAAGCCTTTCATGCTGCGATACGAACGTTTATAAATGTCCCCTTCTCTCCCTCTCCAGGTCGAGCGCAACTGGGCAAATCTTAGATTGATCTCTTTGGCGAAATAAGCATAACTCCAGCGGAAATCCACAAAGGACGAACAATGACGCGCGGAGGAAAAACTTCAAAAGGCGTGGGCTCACAGACGCGTTTACCAGATTAACAGCACGGCGTCAGGAAGCCCCCGCTTATCTGATCGATGAAAGATGCAAGTTATCGAACAAAAACACACATATCAAAAAGCACCCATACTGAATAACGGCACGCCAAAAAAAGGAGGTAGGTCGAGTGTGATAATCACTGATATGAATACAGTACCCCCAAAAACTGTCATCATTGATCTTTTCTATGCTAGATTAATGTAAGTTTCTTTCTGAGAAAGCATCCTTACATCCAGTAACCAAATTACAGACATTTCAGGATGCTGCTATGCTGCCAGATTCATTGCAAGGACAAGGAGAAGAAATATGTTAACGCCATTACTTGCATCTGTCCATTAGCTTCCTCCGAGAATCAGAAGGATTTTCAAGATGGCTGTCTTTGCCAGCGCTACTTTCAAAACATTGTCCCGAAGAACAAACCTGGCAGAATTTTGTGCTCTACATCCCTATCTTTCCTCAGACCTCGCGCTGCTAACAGACTGACAGATGGGCAGGCAGGCAGGCAGGCAGGCAGGCAGACAGCCACGAAGGAAGACGGACAGAGAGAAATAAAGAACGAATGGCAGACATTGAGACAACCACACAGTGTGACAGACAGACAGACACAAACTAACATACACACATACACTTTCTCAAAAACACACACACACACATACAGACACAAACAAACAAACACACACACACATACAGACACAAACAAACAAACACACACACACACTCACACATGCACAGAGAAAGAAGGAATAAAGGAGAACAAAGTAAGACACAGGCAGACAGACAGACAGACAGACAGACAGACAGACAGACAGACAGACAGACAGACAGAAAGACAGACAGACAGACAGACACACAGACAGACACACATACACACAGACAGACACACAGGCAGGTCCCAGGCAGGCAGGCAGGCAGACAGCTAGCCAGGCAGGCAGACAGACAGACAGACATACATACGGACGGACGGACGGACGGACGGACGGACGGACAGACAGATACACACACAGACAGACAGACGCACAGACTGGCAAGCAGGGATGCACGTACGCATGCATGCACGCACGCACACACGTAGGCACGTATAGACGAACACGCACACACAAACGAGCGCGCGCACACACACGCACGCGCGCGCGCACGCACGCACGCACACACACACACACACACACAAAGATTCAGGGGAATTTCATCCCATCAAAAGTAACCATCCCTTGGGTGGGGGCGTGATGGGAGCAGGGGTTTAGAGGTGGGATAAGGGAGGCGATGGAGTGTAGATGTAGTGAAGAGGGGGTAGGGGTGGTAGTGGCCGAGGGGAAGGATAGAGATACCTGCTGGCATCTTTGACATTGGTCTCAACATATCGGCACGTCGGGGAGAGGAATCGGAGCAAACTGATAGGTAGGCAGACGGGTTGCTGGGTGCCTGAGTCAGCCGGGGTGGTGTGTGGTGGGCAGGCACGCAGAGTATTGATAGGACTGTCTACAGTCTGCTATAACTTATCCGTCTCGAGCTTGGCAGGCCACTGTCGACAAAGACGAATCGGAGTGGAAGAAATGTCTGCTCCAAGATTATTAGGAAGCAGCAGCCCCATTCTCTTGGTGGCGCAGGCCGGAGAAGGAGAGACGACGTTAACCACGGAAGAAAGAGCAAAACGTCAACGAGAACGCAGACGGATTGGACGGGGTTGGGGATCGGGGATCAGGGATGGGGTAGGAGTGAAGGGGAGGGGAGGGAGGGGAGGGAGGGGAGGGGTGGAGTGAGTTGGTGGGGGTGGAATGAGTGGGCGAGAGAGAAGCAAGTCCAAGCTGAAGAAAATGTCCACAGGAATTCCACTCGTTAGCCAGCTACGAGCAGGCATGAGCGACTGCCATTACAGAGAGCCATTGGACACGGCAGGGACAGGCCAGGCAAACAGCGTTCCAGCTCCGTCTCGCCGCCGTCGCCCTGAGGCCCGAAGGAAGCGGAAATTACATCCGCATCACGGAACGCATCGCCCAATGATTCCCATGGGGAAATGTCCGGACACGCTCGAGTGACTCCGCATTCGTCCAAAATTACGAATCTGGAGGATCGTCCAAGAGAATCAGCCAAAGAGAACACAAGTTGCTTTGTGTGACCCCCGCAGAAAGAGATCGCCGGTGATCTGTGGTGCTATTCGAGCCATGTCCAATTTCAGGGCTATCAGAGACGATTAGTCTGAATGGACTCAACTTATGAATCAGCTATTCGTCATGCTGGGAGTCAGATTATCTCATTATTTGAAGACGTACGAAAAAATCTTAGTCAGCAAAAGCAGGGGGAAGAGAGAGAGAGAGAGAGAGAGAGAGAGACAGACAGACAGACAGACGGAGAGAGAGTGAGAGAGAGAGACAGACAGACAGACAGTCGGAGAGAGAGTGAGAGAGAGAGAGAAAGAGGGTGGGGTGGGGGTGGGGGGAACAGTGGCATAGATGGGTCGACAGGCAGGCAGACACACACACACACACACACACACACACAAACACACACACGCGCACGCACGCACAGGAACGCATGTTTACGCACATTCACTCACACGCGTTCGAACGCACGCACAGGCGTGAACATTCACTATTTGATTGAAGCGCTAAGTGAGACAGAGACATATTGACAAGTTTGACACACGTAAACGATAAATAACTTAAGCGTCACAACGATGATCATGTCATGACCTAATCAAAAGCTGAAACGCCCACGATACCATGACACCTTAATTAAACAAACACCATCATGTGATCGAGCAGAACGTTTGTTCAAGGTGACATGGACTTCCTTTTCACAGGGGAACCAAACATAGACCCGCATGAACAAGCAGCCACGTGATCCCAGACAACCCACAGGCGAACATCGAGTACAAGTGCCAGACACTTTCGACGCGTCCTCTTCAAAGCTGTGGCATCCGAAAGGTTCCCTCCTCTTCGGGGACCCGGCACTTTCTAATCGAACATGGCCGCCAAGCCGCGCGAGACACCATCGACTGCTGGTCCCGATGGGCGTGCAGGGTACCAGAGACATCTTCGTTGGCAGGAAGACCTTGTCCCCCGATCGCCCTGGGGCCGCCCGCCATTGCATTTTACATGAAATGCATTTCAGCGGATAGGCTGTCAGGACCGGGGGACCGGGCGACGGGGAAATCCAATTCCCATGGTAAGGGAGGCTGGCCGCCTCCAGACACTGCCCTTCCTACAGCGGCTCCCGTCTCCTAGAGCCTTCCGCCCGACCTGCCTGCTGCCATGGCGAGCCAGAAGGCCCGGAGACAGGGAGGCCCGGAATCAGTTTCCCCGGCGCCCCTCCATATCCGACCGGGGCTCAAAGCGTGAGAGGTCACTTGTACATGTTCAACCTAGATGGGATTCATCTGAACCGATGTCGAACTCACTGCGAGTAGCAAACTGTGTGGTCACTTTGTAGAGTAGTGCCTAAAAGAATGTTATGAGTATCATTAATGGCGACTTAGAATATGTCTTACAATGTTGTTCAACATGAAGCTAAGAAATGTAACGTCAAACAACTAAACGCTTTTAGTATTGCTATTTGCAGTCGACGAGTAAACGCTGTATAGGTTCCAACCATAGTGCTTCAGCAAACTGTTGTCAGCAATTGCAAAATCAATATTAAGCTGCGTTGGCGCACAAAATTATCGATTTGAGGCAACCCAAGAAAAAAAATTTTCTTCACAAAATTGTCATTTAATAATGCTGCCATTTAGCTAATTCAGGGGGCTAATGATGAAGTGCTTCACTCGCAATGTACAGCAACATTATATCGATATTTCCAAAAACGACCGTGCTTAAGCAAAGATCTTAATGCACTTCCAAAGATTCTAATCTTGCTTCTAGTGGATTAAAAATGCTCACACAATATCTCAATGCTTTTAAACTGCCAGCCCTGATCAATATCACGAAGAAACCTCTGAAGCATGCATTCTGACACCGGTGTTTGAAGGGAAACAGAACGTAAACTACCAGATCAGGGTAATTCGTACACCCGTGAAGGAATCGACCGCTCAAAAACTCAAATGATGACTCCGTCAGGACTCCGCTGTCAGGCGAAATGACTTGAATTTGTTACAACGGCAGAGAGCGACGCGAGACTTTCCCTTCAAGACGGAAGTACAAGAACCATGCAGCGGGAGCTCCATCTCTGGGTTTTGTCATCAGAGGATGCTGCCAGAGAGGTTTGCACCGACGCCGATGTAAATCGCCAGGGATTCCATTACCCCAAGGTTCATCGCTTTAATGCCATCCTCCCTGGACACCGCGTCTGCTGCAGGGGAGAATCAAACCCAATTAGACCACAGCAACAGACGCTCTTTGTCTCCTGGAATGGCTCTCCATAAACAGCGACTTTGCATTTCCGATCGTCGAAAAAAGTGAGCATTTCCTGGACTCCTAAGCGGGTTGAGATTGATGGTTGCGCGGATGAGTAAACAGATCAAACAAATAGTCCATGTGGGGAAGACGGCTGAAACTGGAGGAGGAGCACTGGCAGACAAGTCAGGCCATAAATATATCATTTCAGTGACAGGAGATACCTTTACAGGACACGAGATAATATGCAGGTGAAGTCACACATGAATATGAGCGGATCGGAAAATCATAAATAGAGAAACTCCGGACGTAACACGGAAGACCTCCACATGATAAAATGTACCGATACGCAATTCGGCAAAGTAAAACACTGCTTGATATAATTTTAAGATTTCCTTTTTCAACGAATGCGAACTGTAAACTTTTAAAAATAATCCGTGACCAAGTGAACATTCATTCTCTCTCTCTCTCTCTCTCTCTCTCTCTCTCTCTCTCTCTCTCTCTCTCTCTCTCTCTCTCTCTCTCTCGCTCTCTCGCTCTCTCGCTCTCTCGCTCTCTCTCTCTCTCTATATATATATATATATATATATATATATATATATCTGTCTCTCGCTCTCTCTCTCTCTCTCTCTCTCTCTCTCTCTCTCTCTCTCTCTCGCTCTCTCTCTCTCTCTCTATATATATATATATATATATATATATATATATATATATAAATGTATCTCTCTCTCATTCTGGCAGATGATTTTGACTACAGCGGACGTGTTTGCATCGCGCTCTAGCAAGTTGACCTGTGTGTGTGTGTGTAGAGTGAAGTAAGGCTTGAGTTTTTTTTAAATATCATCGCATTTGTTTTGATCTGAGGATGATGGACATGTAGGTCAGGAAACTTTTCTCCCTTTCGTTTTTGCTTTGTTTATCAAGTTTAACACATCAGAATATAAATTGTTAGATAGTGAGCAATTTGTGACATGGGTATTGGACTGGACACGTACCGTGCACGCAATGGAATTCATACAATGCGCATATAGCGTGATTCACGGGTGAAGCAACCAGGGGCGGGTTTCAAAATAGGTAGTCGATCTTCGTCGCAAGATCTTGCTTCGCAGTAAGAGCTAGCTAAAAAAGAAACTACCCAACGTGACGAAGTAATGCGCATGCGTAGACGTCACGACAAGAGGTGAACTGGCCACATTTCAATGGCCGACGTGTTGCCGGTTCATTCAGAAAACGCTCTATTTCGAGATACTAGCAACCCATCCAAAGAAAATAGAAGCCATGCACAGCATTAATTTATCAAAGGTGTATGTTGAATGCATTAATAGATCGTGAAACCTCCTACAGTTTACACATCGAATGCAGGTCAACGCATCCACGACGAACTTTTGTCTCGAATCTTAAAAGCTAGGCACCTCTCAAGCTGCCTCGCTCAATCTACGCTCGTCTACGATTGGCTCGATAGCAAGCAAAGAATGAAACTGCCCATTCGGCGAGATCTACGTAGATCTACCGAGATCTTCGCATTTTGAAACCCGCCCCAGAGCGCTGAGTGAAGTTTGCAAGGTCTCAGGAGCTTGCTGCGTGGCGATCATGCTTGGATTGCTTGCCGGGCTCGTGCTTCTTGCGGTTGCAAACTGGAACTGTGTTCACAGCCTGCGGGCAGCATTCAGTGGTGAACATGTCACAGCACTCGACTACGCGATGACGCCAGGCCTTGCTTTCGGGTGTGGAAACTGCCAGTCAGTCACTATGGGACTACTAAGTCATCGTGGTTATGCCACTGTAGTGAACTCACCGGGCATCCACTACCAGTATGATGCATCCTTTCTTCTGCTGCTTTCTGGTAGTGTTGAGGAGAATCCAGGGCCAGGAATTGAGAGAAAAGACCTCGAGGAAGCTCTGAAAGCTATGAAGGGCGACCTACTGGAAGAGGCCGACAGAAGACAGAAGCGGGAGACGGAGAGAATCCTGGGAGAACTTACGAAAGTGAACGTCAATGTTCAGCGCTTGGAGGAGAAACTTGACGAGACGATGAAAGAGCTCAACGAGATGAAAGGGAAGTTCCACGTCCAACAAGAACATATCGAACACCTAAGTGACAAGCTGACTAAAGTAACCAAAAGGCTCCTAAACAACGAAGATAAGCTGGAAGATCAGGAAAGAAGAAACCGAAGAGACAATGTCATTCTGTATGGCGTTCCAGAGGCTGATGGTGAAACGCACGATGTCAGCGAGCAGAAGTTCACAGAGACAGTGAATGATGTCCTGCCGGGAAGATTGGAACTACGAGACGTTCGCCGTGCACATCGCATCGGGACGCCGGAGCCAGAGAAGATCCGTCCGTTGATCGCCTGCCTGAACAAAAGCGCCGACAAATACGCCATTCTTGGAGACAGGAGCAAGCCGAAGGAGAAAGGCTACGGTGTTTCGAGCGACAGGACAGACAAGCAGCGCAGGCAGCTCCAGGAAGCAAGGGCGGAAGGACACCATGCCTATTTCAAGGGAGACAAGCTGCACGTGACCCGGGGGCAGCACCGTGACCGCATCCAGGCGCGCTCTGCTTCCAGGGCGCGTGCGCTGGACGGAGCGACCTAGGAAGACGGCCGAGGCTCTGCTTTCCAAGCCAGTACCCACGCAGGAAGACTGTTACGTTTTTTTGTCCTGGAATGTTAATGGAGTACTATCCAAGATGGACGATCCAGATTTTATTACCTACCTGTTAAAGTTTCATATATTCTGTCTTGTTGAAACCTTTGTGGAGAGCTTTGAGAATGCCACTTTAAATAACTGTTTCGAATGCTTTGTTTCACCAGTGCACAGGCTTTCTGATAAGAGGCGTAGATCAGGAGGTGTAATATGTTGTATGCGCCGCTCTTTAGCTCATTATGTTGAAAATGTGAAATGTTCTCTCGATAACGTGCTAGTATTCAAAATCAGTAAATATTTGTTTGATAGTGATAAAGATGTGATTCTCATTTGTGTGTATATACCTCCAGTAGGATCGCCATACTAGGAGTTAATTGATGAAGCTAGTGGAATTCAATACTTAGAACAGTTGCTTTTAAATATCAGTACACAACACTCCGACTGCTTTATTGCACGTGGTGATTTCAATTCAAGAACATGAAACTGTAATGTTGGGGGTTTAGATGCATTAGATGATTTCAGACATAATGATATGTATTCGTTTCGAAACTCGTCTGATAATGTCATAAATGAGTCTCGACACGGACTTCTATTTGCCTCGGTTTTGATTTAACTATTTTGAATGGAGTGATTGCAGGAAACAGGGAAGGCAACTTCACATACATTTCTACTTCAGGGAGTAGCGTTATTGATTACTTTCTAGTATCTAAAGAATTAGTACCATTATGTGAGACTTTACATGTGAAGGAGAGCGTTTTGACTGCTCATCTTTGTCTGAAACTGAGTGTTAATTGCACTGTATTGGATGCTCCGATAGAAAGTATGCTTGTTAACAGAATTGTATGGGATACAAATAAGGTAAATGAATTTCGAGAAGCCTTGGTGAGTGGCATTGAACAATCAGGTTTACGGGAGATGGTGGTGTCAGATGAAATGAAAATTGATATAGCAGTAAATGTACTTAGTGAATGTTTTGTTCAGGCTGCTGAACCTATGAGAAAAACTTTTCGGGTGGGGAGATATAGGCTAAGGCAACCCTGGTTTGATGAGGACTGCGTAGCAGTCAAACACTATCTACGAGTCTTATATCGCCATTATATATGTACACACTCGGAGGCAACGAGGTCGCCTTTTGTAGCAAAGAGGAATGAGTACCGAAAGATGGTTAGAGATAAGAAAAGCATGTACTGTAAAGACCTTGTGACATCGCTAATGTCCAATATTGCCGACTCGGCAACCTTTCGGAGACAAGTACGTAAACTTAACTCCAAAACCTCTATCGCTTTCCCAATCAAAATTGATATGTTGTATGAGCACTTTCAGAGATTGTTTGAAGGATGCGATCATCCACGTTCTGTGATGGAGATAACTCCCTTAGACGATGACATAACTAGAGACGATGTTGTCTGTGCAATCGCAAAATTAAGGAAGGGTCTGGCAGCGGGTCCAAATGAAATAAACGGGGGAATGGTTAGATGTTTGCAGAGTCCATGATACCGTTTTCAACTGGATTACTGAACAAGATGTTTTCTTTGGCCTATTTTCTTGAAAAGTGGAAGGAGTAAATTGTCTTGCCAATACATAAGAAGGGTGATCCTAACATTCCTGATAACTATAGAGGTATATCTCTCACTAACATCCTCAGCAAAATTTTAACTTTTATACTCACCGATAGATTGCAGGATTGGTTTGAAACAAACAAGGGGATTGTAGAGGAGCAGGCTGGTTTCCGTAGAGGCTATAGTACCATCGATAATATGTTTGTCCTTCATTCTTTAGTACAACGTAACTTATCGAGGAAAAGAAAGGTATATGCGGCTTTTGTTGACTTTAAAAAGGCTTTTGATACCGTTGACAGGACAGCTGTTTGGGATATACTCGTTCTGTATGGGGTTAGAGGAAGAATGCTACAAATGCAACATACAATATAGTCAAAGGTGCTATGCAGGATAAGATGCAATGGTCGCTACTCGGAACCCTTGGGATGCTCCTCGGGACTTAAACAAGGCTGCAAAATGAGTCCAATAATTGTTTCTCTCATGGTGAATTATGTGGCCAAATTAGTGTCTCAAAATGGCAAACATGGGATCCAACTCATGCCTAGTAATACTGTTACATATACAATGATTGCTTCCGGACTGGCACCTTCCCTAGTGTTTTCAAGCAGACTATAGTTACGCCACTCTTGAAGAAGCAGGACCTGGATCCAAACAAACTTAGACAAAAAAAAGATTGGAGACTGGTCAATAATTACTGTCAAAATTGTTAGAGAAGTTAGCTTTGCAGCAGCTGCTGGAGCACGTGTCCCAGTATGACCTTTTGGCCCGTTTTTAATCTGCGTACCGTGCTCATCATTCCACCGAAACAGCTCTGCTCCGTGTTCTAAACGATCTTCTCGTTGCTTCTGATAATTCCAAAGTTTCTCTTCTTACTCTGTTGGACTTGAGTGCCGCGTTCGACACAATAGGCCATGGAATTCTTCTCACCCGTCTTAGAAACGTTTTTGGCATTGGGAACTTAGCACTCTCCTTCCTGCATTCATATCTCTCAGAATGTAGACAGACTGTTTCGATCTCGGGTTTTGCTTCTGATCCTGCACCTCAAGTACGGAGTCCCTCAGGGCTCTGTTCTGGATCCTCAGCTGTTTCTACTGTACACCCAACCACTCTCCAATATAATTGACAGTAATTCAGTCTCTCACAGTGAATTTGCTGATGATACCCAGCTCTATAACTCCTCTCATCCCAGTCAAATCCACTCTCTTCTTTCTACCAGCGAACACTGTATCTCTGACGTGAAACGGTGGATGACCCGGAACAAGCTCCAACTCAATGACTCAAAAACTGAAGCACTCCTGGTGGGCGGCGGAGGCAAATCGGATCAGGCCCTCAAACTAACCATTGGTCACAGTGACATCGTCTTCTCTCAGTCTGTTAGAAATTTAGGCGTCATGTTTGACGATGATCTGCCAATGAGATCTCATGTCAACAAAGTCTGTCAGTTAGCATATTACGAGCTAAGAAAAATTTGTACCATTCGTCATTATCTTTCTCAGCAGGCCACCAAAACGCTCATTACATCACTTGTCCTGTCTCGACTTTGGAAACTCTCTTCTCGCTGGCATCCCTGACACTCTGCTTAACAAACTCCAGAAAGTTCAGAATTGTGCTGCTAGGCTAGTTTTTCGATATCCCAAGCGTACCCATGTCTCATCACTCCTACATACACTTCACTGGCTCCCCATCTCTCAGAGGATAGATTATAAACTTGCTACTTTGTGCTTCAAGGCCATCGACAACACCGCACCACACGCTCATACAGACATTCTTGCAGTCTACACGCCCTCTAGATCTCTATGCTCAGCTGCTGACTTTAGAATGCTAGAAAGGTCCCCCGCAGTAATAAGAAAACTCAGGGGCAGCGTACCTTCTCCTATATCGGACCTGTGACATGGAATAGTCTCCCTCTCTCAGTCCGTCATTCTGACATTCTGCCCCAGTTCAAAAGTACTCTAAAGACCCACCTCTTCCGATACGCCTTTCCCGCTGAGCTGCTTCGCCTTACTTGACCTGGCCGGCAAGTGTTGTGTATATTGTATAGTTTGTTCTATTTGTTCTATTGGATCTTAATTTGTTTTTTTTTGTTTATGTGTGTTGTGCGTGAGTTTTTTGTGGGAATGTGGTGTTGAGTGGTTGTATGAGTGTTGATTCTTTGGATTGTAAACGCCATGAGCTTGCCTGTCAAGGGAAGGTATGTGCTTATGAATAAACTGTTATATATTTATTGCTATTTGCTGATGTCATTGTTCTTGTTTCGGATACTGTAGTGGGTCTACAAAATCAATTTAATCAATTGCAGAAAGGAGCTGATGCCATTGGTCTGACTGTAAATCGGGACAAAACCAAAGTGGTTGTTTTCCGGAATGGGGGTTTCTGAGGGAAAATTAAAAATGGTACTTGGGTGGAGAAAGATTGGAAATAACATCAGAGTATAGGTACCTCGGTTCGCTGCTAACTACAAAGATGTCATTTAATCTGCTCCAATTCGATCTCGTACAGAGAGCAAAAGCCAGTGTTGCTCAGACCACCAGGTGTATTAGAAGGCTACAGTGTTTGTTTCCTGATGTCTTCTTTAAGGTGTTCGATGCACAAGTGTCAAGTATTCTGCTGGACTCAGCAGAAATATGGGGTTTGGACAATTGTTCAGTCACAGAGAGTGTACACTTGCAAACAATGAAAAGATACCTTAATCTACCGACAAGAGCTCCAAATTTGATTGTCTATAGAGAATGTGGAAGATACCCTTTGTACATCAATTGTGTGCTTCGTTCCTTGAAGTATTGGATTCGTCTATTACAAATGTTAACTTCACGATACCCGTTTTTAGCATACAATATGATGTTGATTTTCTGTAACCAACAAAACTGGGCGTTGAAAATAAAGAAATTGCTGTACAGGTACAATTTTCCTGATGTATGGGATAACCAGACGGTACCTAATCAGACATTTATGAAAGAACTGAAAGGACGACTTGTCCAATAATATTGTAACTATTGGTCTCAAGCCCTATGGAACAGTGAAAGATATTTGTTTTACAGGCAGTTTAAAACATGGACAAAAGAAAATTATTCATTTGCTCTAGACAAGAAACCATTTCGTGATGTTTATGTTTAGTTTAGGACAGGTTTTAGTGAGCTCTTTTGCGATAAGTACCGCTATAAAGATAAAGGTGCAGAAAATATGTACATGTGTCCCTCTTGTGGAGAAACCTTTGAATGTGAAATTCACTTTTTGTTTGATTGTCCCGTGTATGGCGCCATTAGGCGGAAATATATTTCGCATACATGTGACTCTTGCAGCAGTTGAGAGAAATGCAGTAAGTGTCTTATCAACGCAACATTGTATGGAAATAAGATATATCGCAGTTTACTTGTATCATGCTTTCAAGAGACGTCGTGAGGCGATTGCAATAGAGTTTTTTTCCTGCCGATGAGGCATGAACTTGATGTACGTTGTGACAGGCCGGAGGCCTAACAAATAAACTCGTTCGTTCCCTTGTTTGCTCGCTCCCTCTCGCTCGCTCTCTCGCTCTCTCTCTCGCTCGCTCTCTCGCGCTCTCTCTCTCGCTCTCTCTCTCGCGCTCTCTCTTGCTCTCAAGTGATGAAGACTTCTCCGTATTGATGGTCACGTCACATCGTCACGAACTATGATACAACGGACACGGTGTCATTGTGCGCTACAAGACTTGCTAGAATCTTGACATCGGTATCGGTACTAGTACTGTTGATTTCATTTGTTTTGCTGTTAACCCCATTGTAATGGGCCCGGGGCCCACACAAGAAAATGTTCGTTCGTTCGTTCTCTCTCTCTCTCTCTCTCTCTCTCTCTCTCTCTCTCTCTCTCTTTGTCTGTCACACACACACACACACACACACACACACACACACACACACACACACACACACAGACGCACGCACAAACACAAGCAAGCACACGCAAGCAAGCAAGCAAGCGCGCGCACACACACACACACACACACAAACACACACACACACACACAGCAGAACGTCACACAGGCTGTTCCTACCGGAACTCCACGATGCCGTTCACGATGGCGACGGAAAAGAAGTCTGCGCGGGCATCCTCCTCCTCAGCAGAGAAGAGCAGCAACCCGTTCTTGGCCTCAGGCCTGAACTCCATGGCAACCCAGAATTCCTTGTAGCCGTCCTTGAGTACCGGAAGTGCCAGGTACCCCGTGCCATGGAAACGCGGAAAGCGCACGTCCACTGCTGCAAGAGAGAAAGGAGAACTGGATCAGGAGACAGCAAGACAGACGTTAATCTGCAAGGGTGAATGCGTTCGAACAAGCACCCTGGCATTTGTCGTGTGAAGGAAGTTAACAAGCTTTTTAAAAAGCAAGGGCGCATTTTGGAATGTGATCATTATGATATGTGACCATCGAACACATGAATGGATGAAAGAATGAACGAACGAATGAATGAATACAGTGTTACGGCCTATTACCCTTTCTTGGCTATTTAAGGCCATTCATCAGGAAAAGAAGGTTAGAATAATAACAAGTCACGGTTTCTCTTGTTATTCGCCTCTTACGAATCGCGCAGGGTGACGCGGTGGGTCAATTCTTACCCCGAACCCACAACGGGATCCATCACGCGATAAGGCGAATGTACACTATTGGAAATTCTGACCCATGCAAATGGTCGTAGAAGAAATAGTGGCAGTGTTATGTGCTGGTGAAGACTGGTACTCACTGGTGAGAAATGTTTAGAAACTGGGTTTGAAGGTTAATCAGTTTCGGGCAAGCCAGTATTGTCATCGCGGCGGCTATTTAGAATGTGGTTCATCAGCTCAGCCGGACGATTGATAACGGAATGCTAAGAAAAACACGGTTGTGACGGTTGTGTAATAAACAAATGGGTGTAGGTTCCAAATTTTTTGTACCTCATTTCTCACAAGGCAAACCCCTCTCTGTTTGACCGATATCTGGAAACGAGGCTAGATGACGCCCGTCTCATTGTGTAGTGATGGTCACATATGCTTCCACCACAAATCAAATCGAATGGAATCCCTTCCACTGGTGGGTCACACTAGGGGACTCGTCCGAGGAAAGGGGTGCGATGTTGGTCGTTTAATTCGCAGAGACTCCCACACAAATTATTACGTGCTCGCTAGCTCACATACGCAACCTTGGACGGTTATTCCGCCAACAGAATGACAATAAAGTGTGAATAATTGACAAACTGGTGTACACAATGCATTTTCAGTTGAATTGGGTAACGATGAATATCATATTTGCAGCAGTCAAGGAGATTCGGCTCTGTTTCGAGCATAAATGCCTATGTAAAAACGCAGCCAATCAGATGTCGTGGCCTGCCAGCGGAGTAGAGTACACACCCCTTTCCTCGGACGAGTCCACTAGTGTGGCTCACCAGTGGACGGGATTCCAATTGATTACCCATGTCTCGTAAACAACGAGAACAAAGAATATCTCGGTACTGAGTTGATTACAGCTGTCTATATTGTAAACACTGCATTATAATGTACATTAAAAGGTGTCATTAAAAATGCGATTCATTCGAAAGCGAATAAATGCTGCCAAAAGGCAAGGCCCATACATTCTCAGAGGTAAAATCTCGCGTAGAGGTATGTTCATGGCACACGTACGACATCAGTGGCAGAGATCAGTTATCAGTGCCTGTCGACACATGAACCAATGGTCTCCGGCAAATGAGCGGTGCAAAGGATAAAATAATGCTGAAAATGTAGTCTTGGATCATCCAGTGCAGTCTGAACCGTGCTCTTGCAATGAATCAGAAACAAATGGCATCAAATACACTTTGTGGTCCTGGTTTGTGATTAAAGGAGAAATTCAATGACAACTATGCACGAGTAAAATAAAAAACCTCTTCAAATCACAGCAGTTCACAATCCACGGTGTAGATTAAAGTCTGCAGACAATGACTAAAGTCGGTTATTCGTTGTGGATTTTTTAATATACACAAGTCACGGAAAGAAAATGTTGTCAGTGACTGTCCATGAGATCCAAAGACAGTGGACACGGTAAATCCTTTATTACCAATGACAGTCTTGGACAAATGACGCCAGAGACTGAGAGTCGTCTGGGGGAAGCTGTGGGGTCAAGGCTCAAGGGTTCCTCTAAGACGGTCCTAGTAGGAGATGGAGGGGTCCCCTGCGGATCAGTGTCCTCATCTATCACGCCAGTCCAAACTGTCGGGATCTCCTCCCCAACTACTGCTCGCAGGGGGTCAGCGCGAAGTGGAGAGAGGAGCTTGTGGATCTATTACACACACACCCCCCTCCCATCCCATGACACTGCCTTCCATCATGCAAACACCGGGATACAATTAGAAAGCACTCCAGTGCAGCCCTTAGCTTTTCATCACGGCACAAACAGGTCGTCAATCAAATAGATGCATGCACTGCCTCTCAGTCGTCAAGGCCAGCCAGCTCGATCAATGCGTCCCTGAGGCAACGGAGCTGTTACACAGTAAGGACACACGTCTGCATGTTTCGGCCTGACCCACTGCCAGAATCATCCGATTCCTCATTTACCTCAAACCAACGAAAGAAAATGTTTTAAAGGATTAAATGCAATTGAATGTTTAACGTGAAATTTTATCTGCATCTGAGATGTCTGAAATGCCTACTAAATTAGTACACTGGGTTAACTATGATCTTGTACTCAAGTCCATGTTCATAGGAATGATGTAGTGGGATTAACATCAAGAATGCGTGGTAACTCCTAAAAATAAACACTTGACAAGGGATACATACTTTTGTCAAACTATTGATACAAGGGTGAAATTAGTCACAACATATTATACTGCATGTGACAAATAAAACATCAGTGTACAAGAGGAAGGCTTAGTTGATAGGTCTTTAAAAAGTATGCCAAATGAAAAATCATAAAGTACAATACATTTCGTTTCATTGTTAACAACATGTACACAAAACATGAGATAAAACACATTTTAAAGCAACAGTTCCCACTTCGACAAGGAAACTGCTGTTAATGCATGCAAATTCCTGGGATATGGATAAACACGAATATAGATATATATAAGAATACTGTCATGCGGGAAGAAATGGCAAGTGAAAGACAGGTATTTATTTTCTATTTGAGTGGTAGATATGTGTAGTAATGTTCTTGGGAATGGACGTAGCATTTTGGGCACCAGATTGTTATTAAAATGGTTTGGGCTCGGCCTTCCAGGCTGATATGAATGCATGGCTGGATCTGAATGATCCGACCCTGTCCTGATGTCCCCTAAGCAGCGAAAGAGGATTTCCTCCTGGCGGAGCTACTGGAGCAGGCCTCAAAACTCGAAAGCCCAGCAGCACGGGTTCCAGCTGACGGGCGCATCGAGCGGGTCCAGCCATATGTTACTCTGGATTAGTTTTGGCACCATTCATCCCAGAGGCAGTCAAGGATGCATTCTGGTGTCAGCCCATCGGTCAGCAGGGCGTTGCCCATCTTTTCTAGCCGATCTTGCAGAAACAGTGGAAACTAATACAAATCAAAGGATATAACTACTGTACATGTATATGCCACACAGTTCATTCTTCTAGGGAACTTGTAGAAAAAACTTCTTCTATATTGTTTTTCGGCATGTAAAATGTTGAATAATACATACTGAAGGTAATACTGTGATATACGTCTGCTCTAAATAGCATTGTTTGAAATTATGTAATCTAACTTGTCATGAATATTCGTCATTATTTAATGTCAACAGGACAACGGACAAGTGCTACTGAGATTCTTCAACAGTTGGTCTTCTCGATATTGTCACACGAATGACAAGCAATCGGTCAGAGAGAGAGAGAGAGAGAGAGAGAGAGAGAGAGAGAGAGAGAGAGAGAGAGAGAGAGAGAGAGAGAGAGAGAGAGAGAGAGAGAGAGAGAGAGAGAGAGAGAGAGAGTGCAGAGAGAGAGAGAGAGAGAGAGAGAGAGAGAGAGAGAGAGAGAGAGAGAGAGAGAGAGAGAGAGAGAGAGAGAGAGAGAGAGAGAGAGAGAGCAAAGATTATAGGTTACACAAAGATAGTTCTTTAGCTCATTGTTATGAGGATCGAGACACGTTGCGCCCCAAGCGGCCAGGACTATGGGGAAGTAATCACACTGCTTAGATACATGTAAAAAGTGCTTGTTTGTCGACGCGTTTCTGATGCATTCCGATCATGTTTGTGAATACATTTACGGTGTAATGTGTAATAAAATGATTTGCTGCAATAATGGGGGTGTTTTGGCTTTGTTTTTTGTAGCAGGCGTTGTGAAATCGAAATATTTGGTTCATCTAAATGGATGCTTGTGCGCATGCGCGTGAGCCTATAGTCCGTTTAAACATTGCTCTGTCAGTGGACGCTACTGACTTCGCACGCCCGGGGAGTTATGCCAAAGATCCGGCCGCGTTAAAGCATGCAAAAATATTAATTAGATTAAAAACTAATCGAAAATAGTCATATTAGACTGTTTTAACGTATACTTTCTGCACAAAACCCACAGAAGATAAGTAAACAAACCTCACCGGTCGTATGTACCTAGATGGCTAGCAGACGAATAATCTTTGTCTCCACTGACAGAGCAATGTTGAAACGGACTATAGGCTCACATTTCGATGAACCAAATATTTCGATTTCACAACGCCTGCTACAAAAAACAAAGCCAAAACACCCCCATTATTGCAGCAAATCATTTTATTACACATTACACCGTAAATGTATTCACAAACATGATCGGAATGCATCAGAAACGCGTCGACAAACAAGCACTTTTTACATGTATCTAAGCAGTGTGATTACTTCCCCATAGTCCTGGCCGCTTGGGGCGCTGCGTTCCGAGCGTCTTGTAACTCTATATAATATAGCAAAAGCTCGGCATGAGCTATCTTTGTGTAACCTATAATCTTTGGAGAGAGTGAGTGAGAGAGAGAGTGAGAGAGTGATAGTGAAACAGAGAGAAACACAGAGAGAGAGAGGGAGGGAAATAGACAGAGAGGGAGGTAAAAGTAGTCTACTCAGTTGCATTTTATTTTTCATTTCAATGCCTTTTTACGGGAGAAAATAATCTTCCATTTGGACACTTTATCACTTGCATCTTATAAGCATTTGCATCTGATATTGAACACAATCCATTCACGCACATAATTTATCATATTTAGTCTGAATGCGATATTTTAGCTAACTTAATGTCTTCTACCACTGTTCAGCTATAGCGCATTTCACTCTTTACAATGAAGTTTTGTGTGCTCCATCCCCTAAAGCCTGCTGTGCTAAATACAGAGCAAAAGACTGAGGGCAAACTGAAGTTCTGTAAAAGAGGGACCAAGAGCGCTCAAAAGCTTGTGGCAGAAGATAAGATGAAGTGGCACAGCAGATAGAGGGGAGCTTAACACGACATTAATGTCATGAACCAAGGCACAATCAATGTGATTAAATGCATCTAAGCATTATGGAGATAAAGCAGACTACAAGCATATAAATGGGTTCAAAGTGAGACGCATGTAATTACTAATTACATTCTTTTTGATTTATGACAATTTTTTTATCAAACTGCTTGCCAGAACTCCCACATCCAAAGGGCGTGATCTGTAAATCGATGGTCACTCACTTATGGACAGAACTCAAGCAACTCTCTTATTTTAGGAGATAACAGTAACCTTGTTGCAGCCTTTCTGTAAGATCTTCCCATGCATTCATTCCAACTAACGATAAAAAACCCACATGAATTGTAGTACACAGGACGCTCTCCTGAAAAGTCCAGCAGCAAAGTATACACTCACCTTTTTCACAGCGGTCACCGTTGAAGCCCAGGGGGCAGTTGCATCGAGCATGGTAGCCCTCCACCACACAAGTGCCATTGTTAAGACACTC
This sequence comes from Theodoxus fluviatilis, assembly GCA_034096865.1. Taxonomy (NCBI): domain Eukaryota; kingdom Metazoa; phylum Mollusca; class Gastropoda; order Cycloneritida; family Neritidae; genus Theodoxus; species Theodoxus fluviatilis. The sequence goes on from JAWQFJ010000589.1 coordinate 73,002, forward strand.
GACTCCACCACAGGTGACGCGGTATTCCATCCTCTCCAGCCCATGGTCAGTACCCACAGCACCTGTCTCCGACGTCTCCCCTCCCTCCACAGCATCCAGCATGGGTCCTCCTGTCTTGACCCCAGGATGCTCTGCAGGGTCCAGGGGATGCTCACCCCCCTCCACCACGTTCAAGCTCTCCAGTGGGTCCTTGAGACCCTTCTTCAGGTCCACTGTGGTGATTTTGATGGACGGCTCACCCAGGCTCACCCTGGAGATGCCTTCCACCTGTAAGTTTTTTGTCTTTTGGTCTGCCTTCTTCAGGACCTCTGTAAGGTCCTGCAGGCCCCTCCCTCCCTGGGAAGCATTGGGTGTAGAGGGGACAGTAGCTGCCTGCACCTTGGAGCTCGAGGCCAAAGTATTGGGGTCCAGAGCAAGGATCTGGTTCCCATCCAGAGCAGGGAGGTTGCGGTGATGGGAGGGTGCTTGGTCATCTTCAATGATGTTCTCATGTGGATGGTGGTGCTCTGCAAAAACAGGAAGAGAGATTTAGAAAACGTTTTGGAGGTACTGTATTCAAAGGAATAATTACAGTTTGTAATAAGTGGAAAAACACACACACACACACACACACACACACACACACAGAGTGACACACACATACACACACACACACACACACACACACACACACACACACACACACACATTTCTCCCTGAAGATGTGTTTTGTTGGAGAGTTGCACTTAAAGTACACAAGATGAAAGAAGACCCTCTGAAACAACACATCAGCAGTCTAAGTACTTCCGCCCTGATCCCCATGGTCTATTTCCTTATCCTAACACATGCATGCAAATCTCACAGATGTGATTAGTTTCCTAAGCATGATGTCGTTCTCTCTCTCTCTCTCTCTCTCTCTCTCTCTCTCTCTCTCTCTCTCTCTCTCTCTCTCTCTCTCTCTATCTCTCTCTTAGAAGTACTATGAGGCATCTTAAGCAACGACTGCGAGACTGCTTCTTACAAGAGTGGAGTTCAGCCCTTAGTTCAAGCAACAGATTTGCCTTTCATCGCTCCTTTAAAGCAGCTTTTGAATGTAAAAAATACTTGTCTTTTATTAACATTAAGATATTCCGTGATGCCTTCAACCGTTTTCGTTTGGGATGTAATGAACTACGAAGCAATGCACGATGTAGGCATGATCCTAACTTTACCATGAACTGTCCATTCTGCAATGAAACTGAATCTGAAATACACTTTTTAAGGAATTGCCGGATGTATTGTGACATCAGACAAAAATACTTGGCAAAATATTTTCCGAATCCAGATTATGTGGACCTGACACGTCTGATCAATGGAAAAGATGCTGAGAAGACGAGAGACATTTCAATGTACATTTTTTATGCCTTTGAACGGCGATCACGGAAAATACAGGAAATGGACTCTGTACCTTAGCTACAACAAACCACTTTTAACTTATGTACATACATACTGCATTCAATCTTAATTCACTACGGCATTATAGTAAATATATAGTTTAGACGTTGTTTTAACCACACTGGTTGTAAACTCACCTAAAGGATGTACCATATTTCAAATTTGTAATTGCGTAACTTTCTATACTACTGGGTCGTCGGCCGCAAATAAAGAATCAATCAATCAATCTCTCTCTCTCTCTCTCTCTCTCTCTCTCTCTCTCTCTCTCTCTCTCTCTCTCTCTCTCTCTCTCTCTCTGTCTGTGTGTATGTGTGCGTGAATGTGTGTGTGTGTGTGTCTGTCTGTGTGTCTGTGTGTGTGTATGTGTATGTGTGTGTATGTGTGTGTGCATGCATGTGTATCGTATAACTGGTCATCCGTCCCCCGCCTGCCTCTCTCTCTCTCTCTTTCTCTCTCTCTCTCTCTCTCTCTCTCTCTCTCTCTCTCTCTCTCTCTCTCTCTCTCTCTCTCTCTCTCTCTCTCCTTTTGTTTAATTTTCCTCGGGTGTACCTATAAATGTGGAATTGCTTTTTTCACTGAAAAGAACATGGAAAAAAACAACCAACAGTGTGGGTCAGGATGCAAAAATCAATGTTATTGTATCTCCTTGATAAATCTCTATTTACTTTCACGGGGGAAAAGCGGGGGAAAGTACATTATGTAAATACTGTAGATGACTGTAGAATGACACCTTAGAGTGTCTCCTTTTAGAAAAATTCATTCCTACTCCATTTTCCTTCACGTGAGTTCCGCCTAGTATTCAATAACGAATTAACACCTTTCCTGTGAGCTACATTCACTCTCCATTCCAAGTGTCGTCTGTAACGCCAGATAGGGCGGAGTCAGCCCAAGAACAGCCAGACCAGTCCAGCTGTGCTGTAGCACACATCTCAAGTGAGGTTCGATGTAAGACCCCCAGTCACTTTCAGTCTACCTACAACCCATCAGTGTTAGTTAACATTTGGACAGTATCGCAGGATTGTCCATCAGCCTGGCAAGACGAAGAACTACACTGTATATTCCTACACATCATTGCCTCAGGAGTCCTGCAGCTGCACAGAACAGTGCTGCAGCACTGCAGTTCTCTAGACAACAGGACATCAACCATGGCTCTCCTTCAGACAAGAGAGAGAGAGAGAGAGAGAGAGAGAGAGAGAGATAAAGACATAGAGAGAGAGAGAGAGAGAGAGAGAGAGAAATGAACGAACAAGTCTGATGTATTGGCCTGCAGCTTGTTACATTGAAAGGACAGGCGTGTGGTTGGATGGAGGAGCGGACGAAGAGATAGACGGAGGAATGGACATAGAGCTAAAGAGAATTGCACTTGATCAGGAGTTCTCCAGCTACAATCCTTGGGAGGATAAAGCATTTTACCGCTTTCCTAGTCTGCAGATAAATCAATGAATTTGACCAAGAGATATAAAAGAAATACAACAATTAAGACATGGTGCCACTTTACCCTACTACGGACTAAAACTGAACATAATTAGCACCAATGCTCTCTCTCTCTCTCTCTCTCTCTCTCTCTCTCTCTCTCTCTCTCTCTCTCTCTCTCTCTCTCTCTCTCTCTCTCTCTCTCTCTCTTCCTTGCAATGGGCCGGAGGCCCCAGCAATAAAGTTTTCGTTCGTTCGTTTGTTCTCTCTCTCCTCTCCCTCTCTCTCTCTCTCTCTCTCTCTCTCTCTCTCTCTCTCTCTCTCTCTCTCTCTCTCTCACACACACACATACGCACGCACGCACGCACGCGCGCGCGCACACACACACACACACACGAGAATTATTTGTGAACGAGGCATCGAACTTGTCTACAGTGTGACGCCAACTCCAAAAATAGGCTAAGACCTATAGGACAGACAAAACCAAGTCACTCTCTGTGTGACAAAACCCGTATTCCTCAATGGTAATTTGAGGCCAGGTATGTTGAAGAAGGTGTGGCTTTTTGGCTGCCGGGTTAGGTTAACCGACAAACCTGACAGTTTGTCTGGGCCATTCACGTAACGGTAAGGACCTCCAATGTTTTATTTGCAACTTGACAATGGACCCTTTGGGACTCTAAGGCAAGAAGAGGTAATGAGACATTGGCTTACAGCGTGTGCTGCCACCCAGCAGGAGCTGGGAAAATGAAATGGACAGGACCACCAAAGAAGGAAAAAACTATGGCTGCTTGCTCTCTCATCCTCCCATAACTTTGGTAGTAAGATAAGTTTTTCCTTTCTGAAGTTCTGCTATTGTTTTTTTATCTTAACGTATTAATCCGTTCTTCTTTCAGCTTGATATATTATTATATCTGTCAGGAAAAACACAGTGGCACGACCGATGTGAGTGAGTCTATCTTGTATATCATGATGGTTGATTAGACTTCGATTATATATGTACTCGGGCACCTTACAGGAAAATTATTTTCCAAATCCAAAAGGGAAAATAAACAAGAAAATCTGTTTACTCTGTTACTTGACTCAAGATGTTCGCGATCACTCAAAGCATTTAAATAGAAAATAGAAAACAAGGTCTGCAAATGAAAACAATCGACCGTTTTGTTTGAACTGATAATCATGATTTCGCAACTTCTTGATTAAATACAAATCTTCGTTCTTCTATTTTCCCAACTCAACTAACACATGAAGTGCATCTCTCCTCGTTTGTCGTCTGTGCTGTAGGATTCTCTTGTTTGTATTGTTCTACCCGTTAATCTCTTCATTACGATATCACTGGCAGCGTAAATAATTTAAAAAACACCCCAGTATTTTTCTGTTACCGCTCTATACATTCGAGCATAGCCGATGCAGCCAGCTAAAAGCTTAGTGCGCCTGAAGCGTCTCGACCAAGCGTGCAGCCAGATCCTGCGTGGAGACCAGCAGCCAGCGCAGGCTTGCATCACTTAACCCTCAAGTCTCGAGAAGTTCGGGGGGGGGGGGGGGTGGGGGGCGGGGGGGGGGGGGGGGGAGGTTGGGAGAAGAAGTTACTCGGGCACGAGAAGTCCGTCGTAGGTGCGCCCAGTAACCCCTTTGGCAAAGTCCCATCCGCACCCATTTTAGGAGAAACTCAATTTTCTGAATGTCTCTACCCAGGGCTTGCAGCCATCCTGGGATCTCTTCTATTCACTGCTGCTCCCCAGAGTCGGACAGCGCTGTCTCATTTCGCCTGCAGACTGGATAATGAATTCCGTCCTCCCTCTTCTGCGCCTCCCATCCCTCTAGATGCTTCTGGATCATCTCGGTGGAGACCTAGACGCATCCACACGCCCTGGCCTAAGTGAGATGACACACACACTCGCGCCCATTGCCAGAATGCTTCTTGGAAAGAACTCGGGACCGGTGGCAGGCACACAGACAATGTGGGGTGGGGGTGGGGGTGGAGGAAACGGGCAGTACGTGGGCCCATCACGGGAAACTGCTCTGGCCCACCTTTGCTACGGCAAAAGGGGACCCACAGTATCGGTGGTCGAGACGTAATCGGATTACCAGCAAGTAAATAGATCACACTGGGGCGCGCGCTATGTGCTGTGCCCGCCTCAATAATTCATGACGGTCCCGATAAATATTGTCCAGGCCCAGCATTCGATTAGCTCGCGGTCTCGAAGGAAGCGAACGCTTTGACTCTGGGTCAAACAAGACGTCCCGAAGACTTCCTCCTTAGCCGCTCTGGACACTGCCTGCTTCCGAGAGTAAGGACGCCCCGAAGTTGAGCGAGAGATTTATCTTGTCCGCGCGCCGTTCACTCCTATGTACCCCAGCTTTTGACGACTAATTCCCAACTCTGACCCACCGGGAACTCGCCCCAATTCGCCTCCATCAACTCGTATTTGCTGAATAGAAATGAGTGTAGGAAATCGACTGAAAACCCATCTAGAATACAGCCACGGGCTATTGAGGAGTCATCAGCAGAACAAACAACAGGCCTCCATGTAGAATGAGCTCTCCATTGTCGTCAGCGGCCCTCCCCTCACAGACATGCAGACTATGTTAGACTCCCATCCACAGCCCCGGTAAGGCAAGTGAGAGGTCTAATGGGGCGTTGTAGCGGCAGTTAGCCGTCTCGAAGGACTCAGTCTCGAAATTGAAGTGGTGACGTTGGTGATGAAAATGCAGTCACTCATGAAAGTTGAGCGTGCTGTTTTTGCCAGGCAAGAGACAAAAAAAGGGGGGGGGACACAAGAGCAGAGAACAGGAAGAGTTTTGCCACAACAGCGTCCTGGCGTTTCATCTTGGAAAAACTTGGATCGGCACTGATAAACAACAAGTCCTACCAATTCTTCCCTGGGCAACAATTCCCACTGGGGAAGCTGTGAGGTTCAAAAAAGTGTCATTACACTGAAAAAGTATTGTCGTTTAGCGTTCTTTGCCGCTAAATTGAAAAATCAAGATGTGGGAGTGCTACGGTATTCTTTCAAAAGACAACAAGCTGGCGGGGAACAGGCGAGATATGCACGCAAGGAAACTCGAGCGCATTGACAAGCGCACACAAGTCTGCACGTAAGCTCGCATGCACAAACGCCTGTAGACAGGCAGGCAGACGTAGGAACCGACTGACAGACGCATTCATAAATATCGAATACACTAGCAGCCAACACAAGAAGACTCCGAAAAAAGATCCGAGTACACAGCGTCACATGCAACAGAGGGCGTGCAGGGACAACAGAAAAAAAGGAGTCTTCGGCCGCTTTCCTCGTCCAGACCACTAGACCCTGCAGATGGAGATGATCAGATCAAGATCCAGTGAACCCAACTGATGAAGCTAGTGAAGCAGTCCTAACCACTGCTCAACAAGCATTGGAGGCCCAGCAGATCAACCAAGGGCCGACAGCTGGGGAGGGGTGGGGGTGGGAGGTGGGGGATGGGGGTGGGGGATAAGGTAGATCCCATAGGATTCCCTCGCCAGGGACTATCTCTCCACCCATTACTGACCCTAGCCTCTGGCCACAGGGCCTTTTAGCACCTTTCTAAAAGGTCGGACCAGGGAAGATCAAACATGCCGCCACTCACGGTGCGAAACATGGAATCCCCAAGGCCATGGCCCCAGGCCTGGCTGATAATAACCTGATCAAATTGGAAGTACCAGCAAAATGCCAGTCCCTCCAGGACCCATCATGGCACTCAGTCCCCTTCTCTTGGAGACAGTCAAGGTCGGTCAGGAAGGGCATCGTTCTGAGTCTCACAGTGTACAGGTGGCCAGAGATGGTGGAACTCGTATGATTAAGACCGTTTTATTCACCAGGGTACATATGGATTTAGTTTTTCTGTAGTAGCAGATTAAATTCGCACAAGAATTCAAACGTGCGATATTGGAAATATACAATTCCTGTGAGCCTCATAACCTTTTTATGTCAGTTGACAGTTCACCTAGTGATGCAGAGAGAGTTGACAGTGTGCCCAGGGATGTGGAGGCAGTTGACAGTGTGACCAGAGATTTGGTGGAAACAGTTGACAGTGCTCCCAGGGATGTAGTTTACCCTGTGTTTAGTGGTTCTGACTTGCCACGGGTTGTTGAAACTGCGACGTCGACGTTGAATACTACTACTGGTCATGTACCCTCTAGGCCTACTGAGGGAAAGCTGAAGAAAAACAACCGCCATTTCAGAAGAAAGACGCAAATGTCCATAGATGTTGACCCAGATCAAGTAATCAATTTGTCTAACACTCAGCTTACTGATAGACAAAAGTACGTTCTGTCTTTAGGGGCTAAGTTCTGTCCTACGCCTACTACTAATGACCAACTAACTTTGCTTTGGGACGTACAAGAGGGTGTACGACGTCTACGCCTGAAGGAATTTTTCTTTAAAGAAGATGCCCCTACACAGCTTCCATCCAGACCTAAATTCTACAAGAAGAAAATGTGGTCACCCCCTGAAGGAAGGGATAAAGGCCTGGACGCCTACTGTGACACCATCACATCTTTGGTCACTGGTTACATCCCTCCTCCTGTCAAAAAGCATAACCTAAGCAACGACTGCCGTAAAGCTCTAGCGGAACTGCGCCAGATGGTTAAGTCTCGTCTGATCCGGATCTCCAAAGCAGATAAGGGAGGAGCCACAGTGGTTCAGGACTTTACTGCTTATGAAGCGGAAGCTTTGCGTCAACTTAACAATCCGATGCATTACACCAAGTTGGACGACAATCCCACAGCTGACATCGCCAACCAGTCCAACCGCTTCGTGGAACAGTTGAAAGACAAAACACTTATTGATGACTACTGCTTTAAATGGGCTCTGCTGGAAGCTGAGACTACACGTACCAGCGTGTTCTACCACCTACCCAAAGTCCACAAGGACAGACAGAACCCACCTGGACGCCCCATCATTTCTGGTTGTGGAGGACCTACAGAGAAGCTGTCCAAACTGGTGGATCATTGGCTGCAGCCATTGGTCTGTGACCTACCGTCTTACGTCAAAGACACTACGCATTTTCTGCAGCTAGTGGAACAGTGGAAACTCCGCTACGGCCCTCTTCCTCCTGACGCACTCATTGTCACCATTGACGTGGTGGGGTTGTATACCAACATACCCCACGATGAAGTGGCCACGTCCGTCACTGATTTGTTATCCACGAGACAGCACCTGGTCCCTGAAGCTCCACCAAAAGACTTGCTTCTGAAAATCATCAACCACATCCTGAAAAACAACATCTTCCAGTTTGACGGTCAGATCTACAAGCAGATCTTCGGAACTGCTATGGGGACCCCCATGGCTCCTACGATTGCCAACATTTTCATGGGGTGGCTGGAGAGTGACGTATTGACCCGTTGTCCTTGGGCCATAGATCTAGGTATTTGGAAAAGATACATTGATGACATCATCACTCTCTGGTTCTGCGGCCAAGATGAACTGGTGAAATTCATGGAGTGGCTGAACGATCAACACCCGAGCATAAAGTTCACCTACAGTTATGGGAGAACCAGTGTGCCATACCTGGATGTAAGCCTTTCCATCACTTCTGAGGGACATTTGGTCACTGACCTCCACGTGAAGCCCACAGATGCTGCCATGATTTTACCATTCCACTCATGCCACCCGCGTCACTGTCCTCGAAGCATCCCCTACAGCCAGTGCTTACGTCTGCGTCGCATCTGCTCCGAAGACTATACGTTCGGACGCAGGTGTGATGAACTAAAAAAGAAGTTAAAAAAGAGAGGCTATCCCGTAGGACTGACTGAGGCTGCTGTGGTAAAAGTGGCAGCCAGGACTCGAGCATCTACTCTTCAGTATGCTCGAAGAGAAGCCGAGGGTACAGACAGAGTGCCGTTTGTGATTCGTCACAACCCTAACAACCCGCCTCTGAGCCAGTGGTTGAAACAGTTTCTGCCGGTGCTCCACACTAGCACACGGATGAGACGGGCAGCTCCAAACCCGCCTATTGTGGGAGAAAGAAACTGTTTCAATTTAAGAAAACTGCTGATGCCCTCGACCCTCCCCTTCCCTCGTACTTTGGCTCAGGAGACCAACATCGGGTGTCACCCTTGCCCCAAATGTGTACTGTGTCAGAGATACCTGCAGGACACTACCACCTTCCGCAGCGTCATTACTGGCCAGTCTTTCCACATCAGAGACTGCTTGTCGTGCACGTCAACCAACGTCATCTATCTCATTGACTGTGAACAGTGTCACGACAGGCAGTATGTGGGTGAGACTGGCCAGACCATACGTAGAAGGTTTTACGGACACACGTACGACATCCGCAATAACTTAGACACCCTAGTGGCTAAGCACTTCAGGTCCCCTGGGCACTGCCTCTCCCACATGAGAGTGACCATTATTGAGCAAATACACGTGGACGATGCCAACATCAGAAAGCGGAGAGAGAAGTTCTGGCGCTTCAAGCTACGAACCAACTACCCTGAAGGACTGAATGTGTTTGACTGAGAGAGAGTGAGATGGATGGAACTATGAACACTTAAAGAGAGAGAGAGAGTTGGAGGTAGAGAGAGAGGGGGAGAGAGAGAGAGAGAGAGAGAGAGAGAGAGAGAGAGAGAGAGAGAGAGAGAGAGAGAGACAGAGAGAGAGAGAGAGAGAGAGAGAGAGAGAGAGAGAGAGAGAGAGAGAGGGAGACAGAGAGAGAGAGAGACAGAGAGAGAGAGAGAGACAGAGAGATAGAGAGAGAGAACACTCTGGACACTGGATGCTGAGAGAGCTCGGCTCCGAGAACTCGGGCTAGAACATTTTTTGGGGGATGAGGGTGGTGGAGAGAGAGGGAGGGAGAGAGAGAGAGAGAGAGAGAGAGAGAGAGAGAGAGAGAGAGAGAGAGAGAGAGAGAGAGAGAGAGAGAGAGAGAGAGGGAGAGAGAGGAGGGGTAGAGCTCTGGAGTGCCTACGTCATGTCATTCTGAAGTTTTTTACGTCACGTGTTGCATCATTTATGTGTTTCTGTATTAACTGAAGAAGGGCGTATGCCCGAAAGCCTTTTGATTTTGGTGTTTGTCGTGTGTTTTGTTCTTATTAATAACCTTTTTATGCAACAATAAAGCGTGCTCCGCTACAGTCTTCGTATACTGTATGCGGTTTGAGCACCCATCAATGGGTGGAAAAGTCGCAATATAAAAAGTGCACCTTTACTTTTCCTTCACTTAGTAGTTTGTTTTCCAAGGGTAAACACAACGAACATTTGTTCATCTTCTAGTAGCCCTCAACAATGTGCACTGCAACATGTGCATACTAATTAGATGCATACTTCTGTAACTGTGCAGACACAAGCATTCGGCCGAATAAAAAGTATAGCTGTGGTTCAGGTAACATGGCAACAACAACAACAAAAGGTACGTAGGTCGACCTGAACTGTTTTAAATTCTAATTTTTGTTTAAGACGGGGCCAGGCTGAACATACATGTAAATGAATTTCTCTTCCACTGAAGACGCTTTTTAAAGCGTAAATAGTGGATTCCAGAAGTGCTCGTAGGGCAGGGAAG
>JAWQFJ010000590.1:0-5000 GCA_034096865.1 Theodoxus fluviatilis
GAATTCTTTCCTTCATGTAGTAGGGGCCATCAAACCTCTATAACCGACCAGACTGAGGGCCAAGTTCCAGGGTACTCGTCCGACTGTCGGTCCCCTTCGTCAGCGCCAAGGGGGATTCCCCCATTGTTGCTTGAGAACACTTCCTTTGCCTTGCCCGCGCCCCATTGATGTTGTCTCGTCGACCAGACAACTCCATGCCAGGAAACTCGCTGACCCCCCCTTTTCAGACGGTCAGCACTTCCCTCCATTCACAGAAGCGTCACAGGAGGGGCTGGAAAAGGTCCAACATGTACTTTGGGCCGTTTGGGCCAGGGGTGAGGGTCAAACGTACGTCAGGATATTACATCTCAAAACATGAACTCAATCCGCTGAGGCATTTAAGGAATGAGCAACCAACTAAAGTGCCAATGAATCTGTGATCTCCCTGGACTTTCAAACACCTCACATACGACGCTCTTTAGATTAACGTTCAACAAAACCAATTTCATCTGGGGCCGCCGGCCATCTTGGGGGGGTCTGGGCCGCCGAAACAGCTCCCTTCCAATCCGAGTTTGGTTACCTGTACTTTAGTCTGCTGTTATGAAAATCATCTTGTCCCTCTTTCGCCGTTATCCCACAAACCCGCTCGGTCTCACCTCTCAGATATACATTTTATTGGTTTGCGCCTCAAGCAGTATTTCAAACAAATATTGTTGCTATGATCGAGCTATTTGGATAATGTACAATAAAATGGTCTCGTTTTTTTTTTACATATATATATACACCTTTTTGTAACGCCAAAGAGAAACGTCCAGATGCTATTTGAACCAACAACAAGAATGAGGGGGTTTTTGGTTCAAATAGCATTGACGTTTCTCTTTGAAGTTACAAAAGTGTTATGCATATATGTAAAAACGAGATCATTTTATGTACATATGCAAAATTAGCTCGATCATTAGCAACAATATTGTTTGACATATTGCTTGAGGCAAACACATACATGTATATAGGAGAGACCGAGGCGGTTGTGATAACGGCTCAAGAGACAAGATGATTTTCATAACAGCAGACTAAAGTACAGGTAAACTCGGATGTAGGGGGCGGTTTCGGAGGCCCCAGATGAATTTGTTTAGTTGCACGCTAATTTATAGAGCGTACTTGGAGGTGTTTGAGTCCCAGGAGATCACAGATTCATTTCACTGTAGTTGGTATGCTCATCCTTAAATCCTCAGCGGATGAGTTCCTTTTTGAGATGTAAAATAATGACGTACGTTTGACCTCCCCCTGGCCCAACGGCCAAAGTACATGTGACCTTTTCAGCACGCTCTGTGAATGGAGGGAGTGCTGACGTCTGAAGTCTGCGAGTTCCTGGCATGGGTTGTCCTGGTCGAGACAACTCAATGGGGCGCGGGCAAGGAAGTGTTCTCAAGCAACAATGGGGGAAGTCCTGGCGCTGATCGAAGGGAACAATGACGAGTACCCTGGCCCTCGTCTGGTCGGTTAGAAGGTTTTGATGGCCTACATGAAGGAAGATTCAGGTCATCGATGCTCAGAGCAGCAGAGTTGGTGAAGACCTAGTTTACTGCGACAATGTCACAGGATGGCGTGTGTAAAAAGATACACACAATCTGGTGATGCTTAGAAATAATTTGCAGGAGTGCCTTTCTCAGGAAAGAGAGTGAGTCGTGAGAAAACGAATGAACATTTCCTAGCGACATCAGTGAGTGCTGCACAGTGATGTGAATAAAAAGATAATAATAAACTATACCTCTGTTCCACCATCGATGTTTTCCTTAAAGTTAAATGCACGCTTCTTCTGTCATTCCGTTTTAGACCGTCACTCCTTTTCCTCTATCCTGGAGGTGTAAGGCGCAGCACAAAGCCAACCAAACCGCCGCGTATAGGTTCTTCTGTCATTTCTACTTTTTCTTTTTCTTTCATCCAGTTTGTCTTAGAAGCAACGATATTGTCCCAGGCACATCCCGTCCCTGAGATACAACTGGGGTATCGCATCCAGCACAGTCTCAACCTCTCAGGGTGGTAGTTCCCTACATGTTCAGTTCAGTTCAGTTCAGTCTCTTAACCCTGAGATGGGGTGTTGAGGCACCACTGATGACTTTCGGACAATCTTCCTCCATCGATCTATATCCTCTGCTGCTCGCTGTGAGTCAGCAAAGGTCAAGCATGTCCACTCTTTGATGCTGTCTTCCCACCTCTTTCTCTGTCTGCCTCTCCTTCTCCCACCTGGTACGGTACCTTGCAGGATTGTCTTGGCCAGCCCACTGCCTCTTGACACGTGACCGTACCACTTCAGCTTTTAGCTGCTTTTCACGATTGAGAGCAGGTCTTCGTACTGTCCAATTATTCTCCTGATCCTGTTGCTGAATTCCTCATTCGTGACATGGTCTTTATATGAGATGTTCAGAATCTTGCGGTAGCATCTCATTTCCAGGGCTTGTATCCGTCTCTGTAGTTCAGATGTGAGTGTCCAGGACTCGCATGCACACAAGAATACGGAGATGGCCAGCGTGCGCATGAGCCTGATCTTTGACGCGAGAGTGATATTTCTGTCACACCATATTGGCTTTAACTTTGCCAATGCTGCTGTTGTTTGTGCTATCCTGGACAGTATCTCTGGTTTGGACCCTTCATCAGTCACGATAGATCCCAGGTATTTGCAGTTGTTCACAGCTTCCAGTTTTTGGCCCTTCACTTTGATTTCCATTTTGAAGCCCCGAGGATTGTTCATCATCACCTTGGTCTTCTCGGCGCTGATCTCGATGCCATATGCCTGTGAGGTCTTGTCCAGGTGCTCTACATGTATTGCTCTGAAATAGCGGATATATCACTTAGAGAATAAAGGTCAACACAGGGCACTGCAACAGCAAGGCGTCGGGAACGTGGTGAGAGCTGGAAGAAGCAGTGCAGGGCTGGAGACGGTAGTGCAGGGCTGGAGACGGTAGTGCGGGGCTGGAGACGGTAGTACGGGGCTGGAGATGGTAGTACGGGGCTGGCGGCGGTAGCTGAGGGCTGGATACGGTAGTGCAGGGCTGGAGGCGGTAGTGGAGGGCTGGCGGCGGTAGTGGAGGGCTGGAGATGGTAGTGCGGGGCTGGAGACGGTATAGCCAGGTCAACTGGGAAGTGCAGAGTCTGTCTGGTCGTCTGACCCATTCGTCCTCGAGATCTCTCGCCCTTTACACGCCCCGTTGGCCAATAACCTCCAATTCCTGATTTGCAGGCATCTAGGGGCCGCATAAAAAGAATTCCAGATTTGCTGCCTGGCTAACGGAGGGGTCAGGACCCTGCCATTCCAAGAGTGCCTGCTTCCTCCACAGCACTAACAAACTGGGAAGTGCAGCCGACCCCCTGACCCTTCCCATCCTGCCCTCCTCTGAATGCATGGGGACTGGGAGTAGTGGGGTCACCATGCCAGTCAACCAGCTCATATATACACCGCCTGAACCACAGCCAAGCAAAGTACAGCAAACGCCCATCTGGAGCGAGTTACTGCTTTCTACACGAGCGGGCTGTGACACAGTGCAGCACACCTGCAGCCTGCTCTGTAATAAATTAATAATCCAGTTGTCTCCCAACCCAGGGATTGAACCACGGCACGCGCCTCGCACAACATCAAACGCCAAAGCTTGCTCGCCTAGAGTAGAGGCTGAGGAGCTGACTATGCACTCATGCTGGAAGGGAGACCACTGGATATGGGGCTGCCTTTGACCTAGATGTCTGTTCTGTACTTCAGCATAACATCTCATCCCAAAGCGAGTTTTGAATTGTTTTATGTACATGTTGACACTGGTCACGAGGAAATGGTGTTTGTCGCCTCATCATATTGACGGTAATGGGTAATTACTGAACTTTTGTGACGGCTCCATGCTGACGAATCTGTCCCAGCAGAGTCGACAGGTGGAGTCAAAGAATGTAAACTGTTACGCATGAAGTCAGGTAAAACAGTGTAAAAGGACGGTGACTTACTTTGATCGCCACACATAGCCATCAATTTCCGTTTATTTGATTGCGCATGTTTCGTCAAGTGCAGCAGCACAAATTCTTCTATCTCGATACAATTCAGGTTGCCACTTCTGAGCGCAAATGAAGGCACATGCAGACGTATGCGCGCACTTCTATATTTATAGAAGCACTCTAGCAAATGTGTACGTACATGCAAGGTAGACAGACGTGAACAACAACCTGCAGGCACGCATGGATACGAACAAAATAACGAAATCGTGCACAGAAGGAGAAGAAGGACAGGGAAAGGCAAAGTGGAAAATAGGGAGGGAGAGGGAGAACGATGAGAAAAGGGAGAAAGAAAGGAAGGGGTGGAGGGGTGGAAGAAGGGAGGATGCGGAATGAAAAGTGGTAGGCGAAAGGAGGAGGAGAAGGTGCGAGGAGGAGGAGGAGGAGGAGAAGGAGGAGGAGGAGGAGGAGGAGGAGGAGGAGGAGGAGGAGGAGGAGGAGGAGGACGAGGAGGACGAAGAGGAAGAGGAGGAGGAGGAGGAGGAGGAGGAGGAGGAGGAGGAGGAGGAGGAGGAGGAGGAGGAGGAGGAGGGGGAGGGGGAGGGGGAGGAGGAGGAGGAGGGGGAGGAGGAGGAGGAGGAGGAGGAGGAGGAGGAGGAGGAGGAGGAGGAAGAGGAGGAGGAGGAGGAGGAGGAGGAGGAGGAGGAGGAGGAGGAGGAGGAGGAGGAGGAGGAGGAGGAGGAGGAGGAGGAGGAGGAGGAGGTAGAAGGAAAAGGAGAAGGATAAGGAAACGGACTGGCAAAGATAATTTTTAAAATTGTCTTTAGAGCGAGTAATCGTCGTTAACGGGTTATATTCTACTTAACAAGCAGCAAAAACATGTTTTTAGAGACTGCAGGGACAGAAAACAAACAAACAAACCAAATGAGACAGTTCCTTTTTGGTGTAGCCTTCTGTACTCAACTGGCTGCTAAAACTCTCTCGGGTTTCACTCACCCAGTTACAATACTGCTCTATTGACAAGATAAACAGACAAAAGTTTTGAGAGAACA
>JAWQFJ010000590.1:10000-16270 GCA_034096865.1 Theodoxus fluviatilis
AGTAGCCTGGACTGAATTCCTGCCCAACTCTCTCCAAGTCCATTCGACTGCTCTATTAACAGGGACATAGACATGATCTACATTCATTCCGCAGAAGAAGAAAAAAGTGCATACGAAGGCACATGAAAGAGACAGGAGGACAATTTTGACTCTCGTGAACACCGTCGAAAAGGTTTTGGAAAGCATTATTCAAGTGCTGGTTCTCAACCTTCAATACTTAACACAGAGACAGAAGTAGAAATTGTTATGGTGACAAATAAACAAACTAACTAACTACTAACTAAATAACGAATGAAAGAACAAACACAAATAAATAAATAAATAAATAAATAAATAAATAAATAAATAAATAAATAAATAAATAAATAAATAAATAAATAAATAAATAAATAAATAAATAAATAAATAAATAAATAAATAAATAAATAAATAAATAAATAAATAAATAAATAAATAAATAAATAAATAAATAAATAAATAAATAAATAAATAAATAAATAAATAAATAAATAAATAAATAAATAAATAAATAAATAAATAAATAAATAAATAAATAAATAAATAAATAAATAAATAAATAAATAAATAAATAAATAAATAAATAAATAAATAAATAAATAAATAAATAAATATGAAAAATTAGATTGATTAGAAAGATTAGAAAGATAAGATAAGATCAGATCAGATAAGATAAGATAAGGGAGGGAGGGATGGATGGATGGATGGATAGATAGATGGACGAACGGAAGGATGGGTGGGTGAATGGTGGGTGAATGGATGGGTGAATGAATGAATGAATGAATGAATGAATGAATGGATGAATGAATGAAACAACTGCACAGCTTCTGCGAGCCTGTCGCAGCTGTAGGTCTTCGTGAAACTGCCGAGGTGAGGATGGAATACTCGTAAGAACCTTTGTAGCTGTTCAACTGTGACATGGTGGCGAGGTATACTGACGCTGTGAATCGATAAAGTCCCAGACATTGTCGGGTGGAGTCTTTCAGAACGCACGCTGGCCATTCGACCTTTTCGAGGCAACGGTCCTGTAGATTTTCTTTTCGAGATTATCGATCTTCTTGACAGATCAGCTGATTGGAAACGACTAGAATGAATGTCCGTTCCTCTTTCTCTTTTTACACAGGCCACCTAGAGAGTGAGACGCTTTCCCATTGTTTATGCTGACGAGTGCGGTTCGTAAGATCTTCAGGAATCACTCTTAATTAGCTTTGAAGCCAGACAATCCGAGGGTCCTAAATGTTAGCACTTGCGTCAGATCCAAGTGTCAGGCGAGTAGGATGTTTTTGTGTCTTTAGGTTCGCAAGAGTACATAACTGATTATTCTACCAGTGATATGTAACTTTAATTTCCTTTTTGGATGAATAAAATATAATTATGTTATATTCTGTTATGTTATGTTATGTTATGTACTGTAATGTTTTGTTATGTTATGTTATGTTTTGTTATGTTATGCTATGCTATGCTAAGCTATGCTATGCTATGCAGTGTTGTGTTCTGTTGTTTTGTGTTGTGTTATGTTATGTTAGGGGTACATTAATCAGCGCCACTTACTGTTCTTTGTGGGAAAATTGGATTTAGTTACAGGAAATTCTTGTTTGTTTTGTCTTTATTTAGGATGGAGCTCACACACACACACACACACACACACACACACACACACACACACACACACACACAAACACACACACACACACACCGTGTTCTTTGATGTATTCAATAGTTGACGAACCCACTGCTGAACTAGTGACTGATTCTGCTCGTTTGATCGCTTTCAGCCCACTGCCACCGAGGCTCTTAAGGACAAAAATGATTATTTATCGAGGTAGCATTTCGAAGAGGGCGCGGTGCCAGGATTGGTGGCAAGGTGATGCCTTTCGCAGGTTGGGTTCTGGTTCTTGTTAGAATGGCCTTGTCCCACGGGAAAGCCTCTGGGTTTTGGCTCGGTTCAATCTGTTGTCTTTGTGACTCTCGCTTCCACAAGCAAACCATGTCACTGCGCAGTAGAGTCCCTGACACCCCCTGATCCCTGGGCGTGACTTCTCAACTCCTCAGCTCGTGGTCAAGCGTGGGGATTCGCGCCGTTAACTGGGGATCTCCTCAGGCTCTACGGCCAGCCTCCATATCACTCCCTAGGGGATCACTCTGCTGAGATCAGCCTGGTGCCGCCTGGCTTGGTCACCATGGCAACTATAACCGGTGCCATCGGTGTCCACTTGCAGAGTGATGGGTAGCAGGTCGCGTCCTTGACACCACCATCTGGACTCCCCTTGGCTTAGTCTTGGCGGAAGGTCAAGGTCGACCTGCAATCACGGCCAGGGCGGTGAGTTTTGATAAAGGGGGTTGGGGATTTGGGGTGGGGGTGGGGGGTGGGGGGTTGGAGGGGGGAGGGGTATGGGGAGAAATACTATTGGAAGGGCCTTATGGAGTGTGGTCGTGCATAGATACACTGGGGTGGACATGGTGGGTGAGGAGGGTGAGGATTGGAGGCATAAGTTGTGGATAAGAGTTTTGTTGTCTGTTTTCACCTCCCAGGGACAGGACTGACATTGACCGTACTTCATTGTAAGAAATGTTTCCTGGGGAATGGTTTTTTGATATAGGTATGCAACGCTGAAATGGCAAAGACGTATCTGTAATTAAAGTTGTTTTCTGGAGATAAAATATATTTCCGTGAAAACTGATTTTAAAAGAGAGAGAGAGAGAGAGAGAGAGAGAGAGAGAGAGAGAGAGAGAGAGAGAGAGAGAGAGAGAGAGAGAGAGAGAGAGAAAGAGGGTTCAAAGAAAGATTGCCGATGGAAGAGAGGGCCTGATCGTGGAGAGTGAGAGGGGGGGGCCAAGAAAATAACAGGAGTTCTATTCCCCTTGTTTATGGCTCCGCAACCCTCAGTTCTCAACAACGCACTAACAAGAAGTGGTTGACCAGCATTTTGCACTTTTGCACTGCGAGGACCGCTCCCTTTCACAGTGTGTCAACTGTCAGCTCACTGGACGAACATGCAACATCAGAAATAGATTATCCAAGACGCTTTATGCGGCCACAACCAGCATGTAAAATATGTACATGTATACAGAATGAGAAGGCCTGTGGGGCACTTGAACTCGGGTTTTCATAAAGTTATGATTAATTTAAGTAATTTATTACAAACAGCTTCAGGGAAAGATCTTTGACAGGAAGATCAAGTGCTGTAAAGAAAGTTTCATTGAAAGTGTTGTTCACCACTGAGGTATTAACGGTATGTGCGAAAATCGACATGCGCAGGTTAGGTTAAAGTACTGTAGTGCATTCATCTCAACGCATAGGCCTGCTTTACCGAATGTTAAACAGGGATAATATCACCTATTACTGAATTATCGATTTCCATACATTCCCATGATATTTGTCCCATTTGTCCCAAAAGAAAAAAAAAAAACAGAAAAAAGCAACGCTTTTTTATTATCATAGAAAAATGTTAGCTATGTAGATGAAAGGTAGATACCCCTAATGCTTAAAAAACTGTTTCAAACAAGGAGTTTTATCAGCGACCTGTACGCTCGACAAGAAAAGGGGGGAAATCAGGGAACGGAAGAGGGGTATTAAGCGATAAACTTTCGCCGTTTTAGAATCTAGTAATAAAACCCATATTTACAACAAAATGGTCTTGTCAAGGTTTAAATGAACGAACCACAAGCGATTCTTGAGCACAAAGAGGTATTTTGTCATACAGGTGCTAGCACTATTTGGGCATTAATGTGTGGATAATAACAAGACGCAGTGAAAGGACATACAAGGAGTTGCATAAGAACGCAAATGAATGCATCACGAGTAGTCCGGCACGGAAAATCCACATTATTAACAGAGACATCTGAAAAGTTTGCGTGTTGGAAATTACGGGCTAATAACTCCTTTCAAGATCAAGTTGCCAATTAGCGAGGGAAGAAATCCCATCAATCAATAAGGGAGAATGCACGTCGCCCAAACTCAGACCTGCTGCGACCTCTTCTTCCCTCCTTAATTCCCGCTTTTCTCGCCCCTTGTCGCAACCGTGCGTCCTCCTCTTCCGCCCACTTCCTCACTGCTGCACTCTGATACACCTCGACACGCATGCATGCGCGCCCGCACAATGGCATGCGAGCACGCAGACCCTGCTTCTTCCTGCCCGCCCATCCATCCCCGACCAGCCCACTTATGACGGCCAAATCACCTCTCCGCGGGACGTCTTCGCCTGTCTCGCCCATTCGCTCGCCATTTCCGTGCCCACAAAAGAAACGGCGGAAGCACGACGCTATCGGAGAGGCGACATGAATATTCATGCCGGCAAAAACATTTCCACGAAAGGTCTTCCCCTATCAATCAAGCAAACATCAAACAAAGGCAACAGACAAACGCAGCCGGGAGAAAAGGGAAGGGTGGAGGAGACAGGGGGCTGGCGGAGAGTGATTAAAGGGCGATCACTCTTATTGGAGCGTTCGGGCGTCAGCGGCGAGGGCGAGGAAGGGGAGATGATTGTTCCTGGGAGCTGGGGCGGGGACAATGGACGCCAGGAGGACGGCACGAGGAGAGATGCCTCCAAGACACGTGCTAAACTGCCCTGCAGGCCACAGGGTGTGGAAGTTGGGGAGGGTAAAGGGGGTAAGAGGGGAGGGGAGGAGGAGGACTAGGGGGGGGGGGGGGGGGGGGGTAGGGGAGAGAGAAGGACAGGGACGCGGATTGCGACAGTCGCTCGCTTGTCCAATAAATTACGTTGCTGATGAAATCATCGCCCTCGGGCGGCAGGCGACCTTTGGCGAGACTCCTCCTGATCGAGGACGGCCGGAAGGCAGTGAGGCGTGAAAGTCCTGGACGGGGGCGCCGGGCCGTGACGGGCAGCACGCTCCCTGAGGGACGCTCCAAGACTTCGCTTGAGATTGCTCCAAGATTCCCCGCTATGAGAGTCAAGACCTCTCTGCGAAGGGAAGCGTGGCTGGCGCTGTGGGAGGCGATCCACAACCCTGCGACAGACAGATCGCTCCAAGATTGCCTGCTTGAGAAGTCCAGGAGCTCTAGAGCCACAGACGGAAGGACTGAAACGTTCCCGAGTCCCGTTCCAGACTTGACATTGCGCCAGAGCTCGTTCCTTACAACGGTCCAGGGCCTGTCAGCACAAAGGCGCCAAGGTGGCCGTCCCCATTCTGTGAACCCGAGTCAGTAGTGACCAGTAGGCGAAGTCTCTCTGAGAGCACTCCGAGAGCGCAAACCTCCACCGCGGACGCCACAATTTATCTTCCATGACCTGTATAATTCATTCAGGCATGATGTTTTGCTAGCCAGGCCTAATACGCCGAAGTTCAGTTCATTTTAGTTTCTGGAAACGATCTCTGAGTGCAGAACACATACACCGACGTCATCAACTTCGTGATGACTGATAGCATTTCTCAATCTTTTACATTCCAAAACGATACAGGTTCCTTGGGCAAAACCCTGACCTTGTAAGAAATTTCCTCAGAATCCGTTCTTAACTTTACGATTTATTTGCTTAATAACCAATTAACGAAACTAATAAATCATTACCTCCTTGGCGGAGATACTGAGCAAGCTCAGTGTATTAATATTTGCACTTTCTTCTCTTTCCCATACATTCTGCCTTTGGCAACCAAGTAATCTCGTTTTCAAAAGGTATTTTCTGATGGGTTTTCCTGGATCCAATGAAACATAAGGACATCTACAATTTCAGCATGTCTTTATTCAGAGATCTTGATGTGTGAAAATGTGAATAAATTAGCATATTTTTTACCAGAAGATAAAACAGACCAATTCATTGAAAACAGTTGATGTACATATAAGACTGGATTTAGAGTTTTCTTTGGTGAAGTTGAAACAGCATTAGAAGCTTCCAGACAAATCAGAATGCAACACCAACATTTCAGTTGCTGGTAGCCATCTTAACTGATGATTAAGTACCAGGAGTATTTGTCATAAACTCTAAGAAGGCATTGGAGAATTTTAATATCTTCAACCAAAATCAGTCGAAAATTAATTGAATTTTTTTACTTAAAGGAATGGCTGGCCAGATGAAATACTAATAAACAGCCATTAAAAATGACACTGATATATACAACCAAGATTTTTGTAGACATAAAATGAGTCAATGGTAAATGCTTCTTGCAACTTGCAACACACACACACACACACACACACACAAAGAGCATGGGAAATGCCTCCTCCATATCACTACTCAATGTGTGTAGAGTTCTTTTATTTCCTGCTGGCCACCATAGCTACAATCATCACAGCAA
>JAWQFJ010000590.1:16292-56292 GCA_034096865.1 Theodoxus fluviatilis
AATAATAATAATACAGACTATTTATAACGCACATACCTTCCCTAATAGCAAGCTCATGGCGTGTACAATGATAAAGTCTACACTCATACAAAACATTCTAACACTCACATACTATACAATTGAAATAAAAAGAACAATTAAATACAATACAATTAATTAAGTAGCAGGCAAAACACGAAACATAAAAGAGGCGCCTTCACTGCTCGTCAGGAAAGACTGACCGGAACAGGTGTGTCTTGAGGGAGGTTTTGAACTGGGACATGGAATTAGAGTGACGGACAGGGAAAGGTAGGCTATTCCATGTTACAGGGCCGATGTAGGAAAAAGCTCGCTGTCCTTGGGTTATCTTTTTGCGACGGGGGACATTTAACGTTTTGGTGTCTGCAGCTGAACGGTTATTTCTAGCGGGGGTGTAGACAGTGAGAATTTCTTTGAGTGCGTGTGGTGCAGTTTGATTGAAGAAGTTGAAACACATAATGGCTAGCTTATACTCTATCCTCTGAGCGACGGGGAGCCAATGCAGTGCACGAAGGAGTTTGGATGT
The DNA here is from genome assembly GCA_034096865.1 of Theodoxus fluviatilis. Lineage (NCBI taxonomy): Eukaryota > Metazoa > Mollusca > Gastropoda > Cycloneritida > Neritidae > Theodoxus > Theodoxus fluviatilis. The sequence continues at coordinate 16,837 of JAWQFJ010000590.1, forward strand.
GGGAGTTCTCTTGGGACATCTAAAGATTAATCTAGCAGCAGTGTTTTGGACTTTTTGCAGTTTGTTTAGCAGAGTGCCAGGAATGCCGGCAAGAAGAGAATTTCCATAATCAAGACGGGACAGAACAAGGGAAGTGACAAGGGTTTGAGTGGCCTGTTGTGAAAGATAGTGACGAATAGTGCCAATTTTCCTTAACTCGTAGTAAGCTAACTGGCAAACTTTGTTCACATGAACTCTCATAGAAAGATCATCATCGAACATGACACCTAAGTTCCTAACAGACTTTGAGAATTCTATCTCACTCTGGCCTATGGTTAGTTTCAGGGCCTGATCGAATTCGCCTCTACCGCCAACCAGGAGAGCTTCGGTCTTTGAATCATTAAGTTTGAGTTTGTTCTGTGTCATCCACTGTTTCACATCAGAAATACAAAGTTCACTTGCAGAGAGAAGAAATTGGATTTGACTGGGATGAGTGGAGTTGTAGAGTTGCGTGTCATCAGCAAATTCACTGTGAGAGAATGAATGATTGTCAATTACGTTGGAAAGTGGTTGGGTGTACAGTAGAAACAGCAGAGGACCCAGAACCGAGCCCTGTGGGACTCCGTAATTTAGCGGGGCAGGATCAGAAGCTATACCCTGGATCAAAACAGTCTGCCTACGTTCTGAGATATATGATTTCAGGAAGGAGAGTGCTGTGTTGTCAATGCCAAAAACATGTCTTAGACGGGAGAGAAGAATTCCATGATCTATTGTGTCAAACGCAGCACTCAAATCTAACAACGCGAGAAGGGAAACTTTGGAATCATCAGATGCGACAAGGAGGTCGTTTAGAACACAGAGCAGAGCTGTTTCGGTGGAATGGTGAGCACGGTACGCCGACTGAAAACGAGCCAAAAGATCATACTTGGACACGTGCTCTAACAACTGCTGCAAAGCTAATTTCTCTAACAGTTTTGAAAGAAAGGAAAGGTTGGAGACTGGCCTGTAATTGCTAAGCTTGTTTGGATCCAGGTCTTGCTTCTTCAGAAGTGGCTTGACTAAAGCTTGTTTGAAAACACTGGGGAAGGTGCCAGACTGGAAGCAATCATTGATTATTTGTGTCAGAACAGGCAGAATGTCATCAATGCACTCAAGTAAGAGGGATGTGGGAACAGGGTCAAGGTCACAGGAGGTAGGGGTCATACTACGGATGGTCTTAAGGACTACACTAGCCTCAACCGAGCTGAACTGAAGAAGGGGAGTACCACTGAAGGATACTGGGTCTTCGCTAGCACCTGTACCAGCAGACATGTCAACGTTGCTTCGTATGTCAGACACTTTGGACACAAAGAAGTCACAAAATTTCTGAGGTAGAGATGACAGTGGGGAGGAAGGGAGGGCGGTACAACGGGTCTTGTTCATGAGTTTGTTTGTGATGGAAAACAACTGCCTACAAGTGGTAGACGCAACTATCTTTGCGTTGAAATACACTGTCTTAGCCTTAGCTACGAGACGATTGATCTTGTGTTTGACGGAGCTGAACATTTCTTTGTGAACGACTAACCCAGAACGCAGCCACTGTCGCTCAGCTTGACGCTTTTCCTGCTTCAAAGCTCGGAGTTCGGAAGCGACTGCGCTATACCACGGAGTGGAGCGACGCTGAGGGACCTTGCGTTGCGTTGATGGGGCATGACTATCAAGAACAGAGCGGCAACACAACTGCAACAATACTATGCCAGCACTAAGACAGCAGTCACTCCACTGCTACAGAATTGCAATTTTTGCTTCCCTTTGTAACACTCATCTCAACATCATGCGCCAATCAGTATGCACAGATATTTCAGTCAACATGCAATGAAACAGAAGCACACATCACACAGCTGGGGGGATGGGGGTGGAGGGTCCCCCCACTTCCTACAGAATATGGGTGAAGGGATGAGGGGGAGGATGGGGGTCATTCAGGCGAAGATTACCATGGGATTACAGCGGATATAAAGGGCATGGCAAGTGACAGCAGAACATCACTAGTTGCACATGTAGTTTTCCAGCACTACAAAACAGATGAAAACCTAAAAGCATTCAACCCACTCACACACACTTACCTACACACACACTTCCTAAAACACACACACACATACACACACACACGCATGTCCACAAACACACACACGCATACATCCATGCATGTAGGCACACACACACACACACACACACACACACACACACACACAGATATAAACATACATATTCAAGCACTCACATATACACAAGCACACACAAACACACATGCACATTTTTGCATTTATCTCAGACTTCAAACACTGAGACGGCTTAACATAATAACTAGAAGTTCTCAAAGCTCTACGTTCAATGATGTCAGTTATAAATCTTGGTGAATTCTTCATGAGATTTACACAGTACACAGTGAAAATTCAACATGCAAAATGTATGCAACAAAATCATACACACAAATACACAGAGCAGAAATTAATCATGGCAGGGCAACCCACATACACCCCAGGTTCCTCAAGATTTCAGGAATGACCATGGGCCGACATGGAGCGAGCCATAGATGACAAGTTTCCTGAGGAAGACCAAGGGACATCAGTCAAAAGCTCTGCAGCAATTTGAAAAAAAAAGAAGATTCTTTTATCTTGAAATTTCGCAAAAAAAAGTCTGCAGCCAGGAGCCAAGTATGAGTCATGATGTAAATATGGGACGGATGAATTACACTTTTATAATATAATTCGGGCAAAGTGTGCAGATGTCAGAAACGTCGTTTTTTATTTTAAGCATCCCTATCATAATAAGCGTGACTTCATTGCTGGGTTTAAGTTGCAGAAGTGGGACAACACTTTTTGTTGGGCAGAGTGGCTTGGCTGTCTCAGCAGCTGGAATTCAGCAACTGATTTGAAACCATGACAAGGATGACAACATTAGTTCAGGGACATAGGAAACAAACAAAAACCCAGCAACAATATATTTCAATCAAGGAGTAGAAACACTTTGTCAAATAGGGAAGTCTAGCATACATATATGTCCCAGAATGCAGAACCAAGACAGGGCAGTCACAAAGAACAATGCATCAATCAATAAATGCCACCCAGGGATAACACTGCATAGCTTGAAGCTGCTCCTGGCCGAGTGAGGGATCAAAGGCTCCATGACCACAGATGACGAGAGAGGCACCATGCAGCTGTTACTTAGGCCATTCCCTGCAGTCATAAGATAGATCCATCCAAGTTTTCCTACCAGTCACAGATCAAGTATAAGACATCTAAACAAACAAAGGGGGGGTGGGGGGGGTGGGCAAAAAAGTCAATGTCTGATGCTTCCTCTCATTTGTATTCAATGTGTGTACGGCAAATGGCATTCAACTGGTAAAAAGTTCACTAGAATCGAGATGCAATCAGTTCTTATCAGCCCAAAGCCAATAATGCCACGATTCACAATCAGCACATGGTCCAGGATCGTTCCATCTGTTTGTTTCTCACCCAACCATTCCCGCTGAAAAACAGTTTGGCACTCTGTGCATTGCTAGCACATGGACAACATTGCAATGGCTCCTCTTTAGAAAGACAGCAGACAGCACATGTGTGCTTCCAATGTGGAAGAAGTCTCTTTCTGAGCCTGTAGGGCGCTCTGTACATCCAGGCAGGCAGCCTACTCTGGCCTTCAGGCAGCACTCATGCTGGCTCCATTCTGCAATCATATGAAAGAAGCAAGCGGTGGTACACCTTGCAGTCAGTCTACTCTGGCCTTCAGGCAGCACTCATGCTGGCTCCATTCTGCAATCATATGAAAGAAGCAAGCGGTGGTACACCTTGCAGGCAGTCTACTCTGGCCTTCAGGCAGCACTCATGCTGGCTCCATTCTGCAATCATATGAAAGAAGCAAGCGGTGGTACACCTTGCAGGCAGCCTACTCTGGCCTTCAGGCAGCACTCATGCTGGCTCCATTCTGCAATCATATGAAAGAAGCAAGCGGTGGTACACCTTGCAGGCAGCCTACTCTGGCCTTCAGGCAGCACTCATGCTGGCTCCATTCTGCAATCATATGAAAGAAGCAAGCGGTGGTACACCTTGCAGGCAGCCTACTCTGGCCTTCAGGCAGCACTCATGCTGGCTCCATTCTGCAATCATATGAAAGAAGCAAGCGGTGGTACACCTTGCAGGCAGTCTACTCTGGCCTTCAGGCAGCACTCATGCTGGCTCCATTCTGCAATCATATGAAAGAAGCAAGCGGTGGTACACCTTGCAGGCAGCCTACTCTGGCCTTCAGGCAGCACTCATGCTGGCTCCATTCTGCAATCATATGAAAGAAGCAAGCGGTGGTACACCTTGCAGGCAGTCTACTCTGGCCTTCAGGCAGCACTCATGCTGGCTCCATTCTGCAATCATATGAAAGAAGCAAGCGGTGGTACACCTTGCAGGCAGTCTACTCTGGCCTTCAGGCAGCACTCATGCTGGCTCCATTCTGCAATCATATGAAAGAAGCAAGCGGTGGTACACCTTGCAGGCAGTCTACTCTGGCCTTCAGGCAGCACTCATGCTGGCTCCATTCTGCAATCATATGAAAGAAGCAAGCGGTGGTACACCTTGCAGTCAGAACAAGTTCCACACACATGAAATGAGAGCAAGCACACAGAAACACTGCATGTGTGAAAACTGATTTTTTTTTCTAAAGCAAGCAAACTTTCATTATACAGTGAATACATTTACATAAAAAAGAATACTGGGTAGAGAAGGACTCCCCTGAGCAGACGTGTTTGCATGTGATACCCTTACATACTTCACTCATTCCTTCTTTACAACAAGAAATGAAATCCTTTCCTTCTACAGAGCCAAGACCCTGCAGAAGGTAGGAAACGTTTTGGACCTCAAGAAATCCGAAAGCCTCATTTGAATCAACAGAGTGAGAAGTCATTCTGATAATGAGCACACAAAATGCATTCATTTTAAAATAAAATGATAAAATAAAGCATTGTTTTTCTCAACATTCACTGTATCTATTCAAATTTGTCCCATCTAACATTAAGCCATTCTATTAGTCATTATTGATTTATGGTAAACATCATTTGCCACTTTGCAGCTCTAACATGACTGGTTCCTGTGGAGCATAAGGCCACATCTTTACAGCTAGGACACAATTTCAATCTGTGGCTTTTCAGCAGTGAACCACGTCTTACAGGGAGCAGATCAGGCAGTACACAACTCCATGGGTACTGAGGGCAGCACAGCTCACCTTCACACCAGGGGTGAACCACAAGACACCCAGACCTCACACAGTCTTCCCCAGCATGGCACTTGAGGCCGTCCATTTGAGCTTGTCCTTGGAGGGCACGGCAGGATGGTAGAAGGAGCAGGACTTGTTCAGACAGGATGGGCCATAGCGGCAAGACTGCAAATAAGCCATCAAAGGCTGAGTGTTTGACAGAAGCAACCATAACTTTGTCAAGTAAACAACGGGATTCAACATGTGATGTCTAGGAAAAAGCAGCCATCAAAACCTTTCTTACATAAATGACTTTCAAATGAAACTTAAGATTATTCATCATAACACATTGAGCCAAACCATGTCATGATATGTAACTATCCATGAACACATACTTTTCTTTGGTTAAACAACTTGTGCATACTCTAAATAAATTATCATAGAAAAACTGCAACAAACAAACATGCAACATATCAATTTTTTTTCTAATTTCACAAAAATATGCAGCTGAGACATTTCACAGCTTGTAAGGGTGTGTTAGTGGAACATAGAGCAACATAGAGGTATGCATTCTAGACATGAGAGAGGGATGAAAGGAAACAATGAAGGAAGAATCTATGAAGCCCAAGCCAGGCTGGCTGAGAGTGCAGCACAGCAGGCATGCCTGTACCTACCTTGGGGTGGTAGAAGGAACACTTGAGGTTGGTGCAGTTGGGGAAGAAGCGACATGGCACCTGGCGCTGTGGGGTTGATGTCACAATCATGGGAATCCCGTGGTGTGGAATGGCAATCACTGCAAGTACAACAGTCCACACAATGGTGACTACATGGACGAAGGAGCGAGGTGGATTGGGGGGTAGAGAAGTAGACAAGGAGAAAAACAAGGAGCAGAGGAGGAGAAGCAAACAAGGAGGGGGAGGTAGAGGAAGAGGTGGTGGGAAAAGCAGAGGAGGTGAAGCAAACAAGGAGGGGGAGGTAGAGGAAGAGGTGGTGGGAAAAGCAGAGGAGGTGAAGCAAACAAGGAGGGGGAGGTAGAGGAAGAGGTGGTGGGAAAAGCAGAGGAGGTGAAGCAAACAAGGAGGGGGAGGTAGAGGAAGAGGTGGTGGGAAAAGCAGAGGAGGTGAAGCAAACAAGGAGGGGGAGGTAGAGGAAGAGGTGGTGGGAAAAGCAGAGGAGGTGAAGCAAACAAGGAGGGGGAGGTAGAGGAAGAGGTGGTGGGAAAAGCAGAGGAGGTGAAGCAAACAAGGAGGGGGAGGTAGAGGAAGATCTGGTGGGGAAAGCAGAGGAGGAGAAAGAGGAGGAAGAGAAAAGGGAAGGGGCAGGGAGGAAAGGAAGCAAAAGAGATAATAAGGAGAATGATAAAGATATGACTGAAAAAAATGTGACAGAAAAAGGAGGAGGCAAAAAAGAATGAAATGCTGCCAAAATGGAGAGAGAAAAAGGAGAAATAAGAAGAGAGAAGAAAGGAGGATGAAGAAAAAAAAGATAAACAAGAAGGGCAAAGCCCATACGACTCACATGCTTGACCTTGACATTCAGTGACCTTCAAGGTCAAGGTCAAACAACTAAACCTAGCAATGACATCATACACTAAGAAATGATTTACACATTTTTTCCTACCAAAAATACACGTGACCTTGACCCAAGGTCAAGGTCATCCAAGGTCATGCAACACAAAGCTCTTAATTCAAGACATAGGAAGCACAATGGTGCTTATTGGCACTTTCTACCATGAGATATGGTCAATTTTAGTGGTTCACTACCACATTTTGGTCACATTTCATAAGGGTCAAAGTGACCTTGACCTTGATGATATGTGACCAAATGTGTCTCACGATGAAAGTATAACATGTGCCCCACATAATTATTAAGTTTGAAACAGTTATCTTCCATAGTTCAGGGTCAAGGTCACTTCAAAATATGTATACAATCCAACTTTGAAGAGCTCCTGTGACCTTGACCTTGAAGCAAGGTCAACCAAACTGGTATCAATAGATAGGGCTTGCTTTGACCTATATACCACTTGTAGCTAAGGTCGCCATTCTCAATAACGTGGGAGAAAATTGGGAAAATGTGAAAAATGACTGTTTTTGAGACCACATTTATGGCTCCTGTGACCTTGACCTTGAAGCAAGGTCAAGTCACTATGTATGTTTTTTGAGGCCTTGTCATCATACACCATCATGCCACATTTGGTGTTGATAGACTTAATAGTCTCCGAGAAAAATCCAACGTTTAAGTTTTTTTACGCCCGGACGGACGTCCGTCCGTCCGGACGGACGACACGGCTGAGTACATAGACTCACTTTTGCTTCGCATGTGAGTCAAAAAGACATGAAGACAGACCAGAGGGAGGAAGAAGAGAGAAATGGGAGGAAGAGAGATATGGAAGGAAGAGAGGAATGAGAGGAAGAGGAAAAGGCAGATGAGGATCATGAGGAAGGTTTAACCCGTTCCATGCCCTTATGACCGAATATTCGGTCACGCGATTACGCCCTCTATAGTGCCCTTATGACCGATTATTCGGTCACCGAGATACCGATATTTGTAGATACCCCTGTGTTCAGCTTTTGATGACGAAACGAACAGGAACGCTTACCCTAGGCAAACGCTAGGATATGCTACAGTCTGATCATAGCAGCCGAGTGTATTTCGACTGAGGGGAGCATCAAACTGAGGTCACCCGCACTTCAAGCAAGTGCGCAGTTATCATGTGCAGTTGTAAACAATGGCAGCGCCCACACCGTCTACAAGCAAAGGCGTGAAGCGTGGTCAAGTATCGCCTGCTCGGTTAGCAGAGGCTGGTGAAGCATAGGAGGACTTAGAAAGCGATTTAGAGTCAACAGATTCCTTTGATCAGGGTCAGTGACAATGACGATCTCAAACTTTGCACTCGACGTGTGTTCGTGGAGGTTGGAGACTCGAGTGATGAATCCGAGATTGTGGAACAGCCTGCAGTGGCAGCGTCTGGCCTTTCTGCTGCTGCTTCTGACTCTGAAATGAGTTCGGACGATGAACCATCATCTCCCCGTGATTGAGGATCGCCTTATCCCTCCTCTGGTCGAGTATCGACCTCTGCATCTTTTCGTCGAGCACCACGGAGGCGTGGTCAAACTCGTCACACACGTGCTGTGGTCGAGGTCGGGCTCGCAGAGGACAGCGTCGTGGGAGGGTAGTGATCTGCAGTCCTCAGCCTAGACTATCCCGCTTTGAGGAAGATATCCTTCCCCCAAGTTGTGAATCACCTCAAATTCTTCAGTTTTCAGGACATGCCGGGATCAAAGTCAGCACCGCAAACTTTCAGCCTGTTGACTACTATCAGCTGTTCTTCACGGACAGTCTCATTCATCATCTCGTTTCTGAAACCAATCGGTATGGAGACCAAACCTTAGCTGCAGCAGAGCAGCGTGGGTTTCGAAGGCATTCCAGGCTTCTATCCTGGAGAAATGAGAAAACCACGACAAACAGGGTACCAGGCCAAGCGATGTCGGGTCTGCCACAAGAAGGGCATCCGCCGTGTCGCCAAGGTCATGTGCCCTGACTGTCCTGACCAGTCTGGCCTCTGTGCTGTTCTATGCTTCCGAATTTACCACACAGTAAAGAAATTCTTAACTGTCTAGTGGTGGATATTCCCTTGGCAGGCTAGGTTGTGCCATGTCTGCCACTAGAAGGGAGTCTCCTGGGTCTCCAAAAGCTTGTGGCCAGACTGTCCTGATTAGCTTGGATTCTAGCATGCTCCATGCTTCAAGCTGAAATACTGGACTGCTCACTTGAATTGACTTTTCATTGAGATGCATGCATGACAAAATATTCCAATTCTTTCCTTCACGGATCATAGTAAGTACTGCAGTTGTTTCTTTTTTAATTTGCCTGGCATGATATTGATCATAGCAATCATGCATGACTTTGAAAAGTGTGTACATGTGAATTCCTCATTGTCATCATTATGTAGATAGCATTCTTACTACCTGAAGGCTGAAGAGAAAGTATCCTACAAACCTTTTTATTCTAGTGTGAATACAGTAGTTCCTTCTTGCATTTTGCTGGCATGATAGTAGCAATTTTGCAAGAATTTATCTACAGTAATTGCTGTAGGTGTTACAGTTTGTATCTGTCTTCATACTATTGATATTGTATGTTCAAATAATTGTAAGTATTTAGTTTCATAAATATTTTGTAAGAAAAAAGATTCTGAGATATTTGAGACATAGTTTTACAATCTGAAAAACAAAAAAGAAATTTTGTTGTTGTTGTTGTTGTTCAGTATACCATGAAGATGTACAAGAAATCATCGTTAATTTTTTTTAAAGGCATTGGTAAATTTTGTTTTATTCAAGCTTGATTTAAGAAATAAAGTCTCCAAAAATCATGTCATTGTGTTTGTTGTGTTCCTGATTGTCTGTGCTTTCAAAGAAATGTGGGTTTTATGGGGTTGTTATGCACTGAAATTGAGATGTGATTTTTCTCCTGAACTCAGTGTTGTTTTACGCAATTTTTACTGAAATTCCCTGGCAGCTTCGTCATTATATTATGCAACTGCCAGTGGTGTTCTCTCTGTGGCACTCTCTCTGTGGCTATCCCTCTGTGGCTATCCTCTCTGTGGCTATCCTCTCTGTGGCGTTCTCTCTGTGGCGTTCTCTCTGTGGCACTCTCTCTGTGGCTATCCCTCTGTGGCATTCTCTCTGTGGCTATCCTCTCTGTGGCTATCCTCTCTGTGGCTATCCTCTCTGTGGCATTCTCTCTGTGACTATCTCTCTGTGGCTATCTCTCTGTGACATTCTCTCTGTGGCATTCTCCTGTGACAATCTCTTTGTGGCTATCTCTCTGTGGCTATCTCTCTGTGGCTATCCCTCTGTGGCATTCTCTCTGTGGCTATCCTCTCTGTAGCTATCCTCTCTGTGGTGTTCTCTCTGTGGCATTCTCTCTGTGGCAATCTCTCTGTGGCTATCCTCTCTATGTTCTCTCTGTGGCATTCTCTCTGTGACAATCTCTCTGTGGCTATTTCTCTGTGGCTATCTCTCTGTGGCATTGTCTCTGTGACTATCTCTCTGTGGCTATCTCTCTGTGGTGTTCTCTCTGTGGCATTCTCTCTGTGGCTATCTCTCTGTGGCATTCTCTCTGTGGCATTCTCTCTGTGACTATCTCTCTGTGACTATCTCTCTGTGGCTATCTCTCTGTGGCATTCTCTCTGTGGCTATCTCTCTGTGGCATTCTCTCTGTGACTATCTCTCTGTGGCATTCTCTCTGTGGCTATCTCTCTGTGGCATTCTCTCTGTGGCATTCTCTCTGTGGCTATCTCTCTGTGGCATTCTCTCTGTGACTATCTTTCTGTGGCATTCTCTCTGTGACTATCTCTCTGTGGCATTCTCTCTGTGGCATTCTCTCTGTGGCATTCTCCTGTGACAATCTCTTTGTGGCTATCTCTCTGTGGCTATCTCTCTGTGAAATTCTCTCTGTAACTATCTCTCTGTGGCTATCTCTCTGTGACTATCTCTCTGTGGCATTCCACCCAGAACAAAGAAAACTGTACCATGGTGGCTACTCAAACCTGCAGAAGCACTCTTTATGGCATTCCAGCCAGAATACAGAAAACTGTACCATGGAGGCTACTCAAACCAGCATGTACAGCAGCATTCTCTGAGGCATTCCACCCAAAATAAAGTGACCCATCACCAGCGCCAAACAATGCACACCTTGTGGAGCCTGGAAGGAGACAGGCTGTCTGCGAGAGGCGTGGGTGAAGGGGCAGTCAGGACGGGTGCAACGCGAGTCAAACTTGCAGTTGGGGTGGATGAAGAGGCACTTGTCTCCAAACTTGCACTTCGGGAAGGTCCTGAAATGAAATAGAGTCCCTGATGATTTCAAGACCTCCACGACTTCCTCACTGCAATGGTAACAAGCTCATTGAAAATTTTACTCAGGAATACATTGTATATGAAAATGCATGTAAATGCTTACACAGAATAGTGCCTGCACACACACACATTCTTGCACACATATCTTTCATATGCATGAATACACACATATGCACACAAATATGCACACACACACACACATACACACTCACACGCATACACATATGCACAACATACACCCGATGACATGCATGCTCTCTTAAAACAAACATGAAATTAATGCATGCACGCTGAGAAAATATGTGACCAGCCACGACAAAACCAGTGCTAAGTCGATTTTTGAACAAAATAGGGTTGTAATATTTTTGAATTCTGCATTCATTTTTGTTTGTTTTGATATAAGAATGAACAGTGTGAGTTAATTAGAATAGGAGTTACAGGCATTTCAAGTTGGGTACTGAAGCAGCGGTCATTTTGAAAAAACGGTCTCAGAAGATTTACCCACTTTAGCCATTAAACACCTTAGCAACGGTATTTCAAACTCCGTTTCCAAAAATAGCTGACCTTATTTTTCTTTGACATCCAAAGAGCGGGAACGCCGATAGAGCGGCTTTTCTAACGGTATATAACATGAAGGGTTCTGCAAGGGTTTAGGTGTGTTTATTGCGGCTAAAATTTGGCAATTAACGCTAATTACAGGGAGCTTTTGAAACAATACATAACACAACAGTCTTTATTTTACCATCAAAATATAATTCTTCAACATGTTTCCTTTACTGGCATGATAGTTTGAACCATGTAGAATCTATTTTTATCAAAAAGTGAAAATAACCAAAATTGACCCTCCTTGCCTTTTCTCAGACTTAGCGCAAGAGAGGGCCGCGCGACTTAGCACTGGTTTTGTCGTGGCTGGTCACATATGGTTCAGATTGGTGCTGAGACAGCTTGGTCTGAAGACCCGTCTCCAAATGAAAGTAGACAGTTTTCAAGCACAGACTCTAATTCTAGAAACTTCACACTGCTTTGGAATGCACTCTATGAGCGAAATCCACATGTACTCCACTAATGATGAGCTGCAATAAAGCAACAACAGCAGCAGCAACAGTTAGAATGAGCAGTCCACTGCAGGTCAAATCTCGTCTCCACATATTTAATTCAGCAAGCATGCATTTAGAGCAAAATCTCCTACTTTTGACATCGAATGGTTTATCAAAACAGAAATCTTACAGGTCTGATATGGGGATTGGTGGGGGGCGGGAAGAAAGAAAAGAGTGTTATGATAGAAGCATCATTGCACTATTCATGCATGAAAGCAACAATATGCATTTTGATGACATGACATTTACATAGAAACTTTCCAACAAGCTGGCACAACACAACAACAAGAGAGGACTGACTTGCAGGGCTGGGTGGGGTGGTGGTATTCACAGGTGTTGCCATTCATGCAGGCAGGCCAGTAGCGACAGCGCTCTGTGGACCGGGCAGCTTGTCTTGGGCACTCCTGCTCCAACTCATCTGCAACACAGCAAAACCAGTCATTTCTCTGCAGCTGCTCTGAAGACTTCAACCATTTAATAACAGTGACAATGTGCAAGACTGTTTACACCAAGCACGTCATCGATAAACAAACAATTCACTTCCATCAATACAATGAATGTAGCACAGGGGCGCACTGCTTACGCTAGGAGCCTTGCAAGATCTTGCAAGGAATAGGCCTGTGTCAACATGGTGAAAGCAGACGTAAAGGCAGTCAAAGGTTTGACACATGCTGGCAGAGGCTTATTATTTGCCAACTAGGTAGGCTAAGCAACACGCCCCTGATGTCCTTGAGCATGCCTAGCAGTGTCTAAGGGAGGTAACTCTATAAGACCCACAGCATAGCAAGGTCTAGATGATGACCATCTCATGTTCAAGGCAAATGTACATTGTAACCCTGCAACACATTATACCAAATACATGGATCATATAAAGAGAAATAACTAGACTAACAGAAAGTATACAGATATAACAGCTCAAGATACACTATCCTGGGTAAGAACACAAGATCTGAAGCTATTTTGGTTCAAAATGTTCACCATAACTTTGCAGTTAACTTTTCAAATGCAGTAGCCACTGATGAGTACAGCCACAAATGTCATGACAACATCTCCAGAAAGTCACATTCATTTCAAACACTTTACAAGTATGTTCAGATTTGAGGGTGTTCATGCATGACAAGCAATTTTTATCATCAGCTGTTTAAAAAAACTGGTTGGCAACTGCCTATTTTGACAGAAACACTCAAGCAGAGGCAGAACTGATTTCAATTGGTGAATGGCATCACTTGCAGCTCTAGATATGACAGAAAACAACATGACCACAGCAGATTGCCATTGCAAAGAAACAGAGCTTTGTGAGGAGCACAAAGAACAAGAAGGGCAAAGCCCATACGACTCACATGCTTGACCTTGACCTTTATATGACCTTGACCTTCAGGTGACCTTCAAGGTCAAGGTCAAACAACTAAACCTACCAATGACATACACAAAGAAATGCTTTACACATTTTTCCTACCAAAATACATGTGACCTTGACCCAAGGTCATCCAAGGTCATGCAACACAAAGCTGTTAATTCAAGACATAGGAAGCACAATGGTGATTATTGGCACTTTCTACCATGAGATATAGTCACTTTTAGTGGTTCACTACCCCATTTTGGTCACATTTCATAAGGGTCAAAGTGACCTTGACCTTGATGATATGTGACCAAATGTGTCTCATGATGAAAGTATAACATGTGCCCCACATAATTATTAAGTTTGAAACAGTTATCTTCCATAGTTCAGGGTCAAGGTCACTTCAAAATATGTATACAATCCAACTTTGAAGAGCTCCTGTGACCTTGACCTTGAAGCAAGGTCAACCAAACTGGTATCAAAAGATAGGTCTTGCTTTGACCTATATACCACTTGTAGCTAAGGTCGCCATTCTCAATAACGTGGGAGAAAATTGGGAAAATGTGAAAAATGACTGTTTTTGACACCACATTTATGGCTCCTGTGACCTTGACCTTGAAGCAAGGTCAAGTCACTATGTATGTTTTTTGAGGCCTTGTCATCATACACCATCATGCCACATTTGGTGTTGATAGACTTAATAGTCTCCGAGAAAAATCCAACGTTTAAGTTTTTTACGCCCGGACGGACGGACGGACGGACGGACGGACGCCCGGACGGACGCCACGGCTCAGTACATAGACTCACTTTTGCTTCGCATGTGAGTCAAAAACCAATGCCACGCTCAAAACACAAACCTTTTTTTCTCTCCACAATTCATGCATACATACATCTTCTTGAGCATACACAGCATCCAAAATGCAGGTCATTTCTGATTACTTTTCATACTTTTTTCTCAGTTCACAACTGAGTAATAAACCATTCCATATTCTGCAGCATGCTTTCTTTCAAGCACAAAACAAATAAAACAAAACAAAGCATGAGTAAAATTTGCAGCAAGAAGTATCATGCAAAGTTTAATAATACTTGCTTGCAAAAACATATGACACTTTTTTAAATTCTGAAACAACAAGTGGGCATGCACTTAGTAGGTGTTCTGCAGCTTGAACTCGGCAAAGTTTGCAATGAGGCTGGGGCTTTCCTAATGCTTGAAATACAGAGGACTAGAATAAGATGTCAACATGTCATGATGGCCCACCACCTACAGTAGATTCCAGTAACATCAGTAAGGTCACACACACACACAAAGTTGTGGGACTAGAATATGATGTCAACATGTCATGATGGACCACCACCTACAGTAGATTCCAGTAACAGCAGTAAGGTCACACACACACACACACACACACACACACACACACACACACACACACACACACACACACACACAGTTGTGGTTATGATAACCCGACCAACCTTCTTTTTTTCTGCCAACCCCAAACTGTTTTTGGACATTGCCAAAAAAAAAAGGAAAAAAAGAAAAGAAAATTGCGATAAACAACAACTGCATGCCATCCCATCTTCCCTGCCATATGAGCACTCAGGGAATCCACTACTAATGTCTATTTAAACAAGAAGGGCAAAGCCCATACAACTCACATGCTTGACCTTGACCTTTACATGACCTTGATCTTTACATGACCTTGACCTTCAGGTGTCCTTCAAGGTCAAGGTCAAACAACTAAACCTAGCAATGACATCATACACTAAGAACTGCTTTACACATTTTTCCTACCAAAATACATGTGACCTTGACCCAAGGTCAAGGTCATCCAAGGTCATGCAACACAAAGCTGTTAATTCAAGACATAGGAAGCACAATGGTGCTTATTGGCACTTTCTACCATGAGATATGGTCACTTTTAGTGGTTCACTAACCCATTTTGGTCACATTTCATAAGGGTCAAAGTAACCTTGACCTTGATGATGTGTGACCAAATGTGTCTCATGATGAAAGTATAACATGTGTACTACAATGTTATGAAGTTTGGAAGAGTTATCTTCCATAGTTCAGGGTCAAGGTCACTTCAAAATATGTATACAATCCAACTTTAAAGAGTTCCTGTGACCTTGACCTTGAAGCAAGGTCAAGTCACTGTGTATGTTTTTGTACACCTTGTCATCCTACACTATCATGCCAAATTGGGTGTTGATAGACTTAATAGACTCCGAGAAAATTCCAACGTTAAAGTTTTTTACTGATTAAAGGACGCCCGGACGCCCGGTCTGCCCGGACCCCCGGACGGACGCACAACACAGGTGACCTATTATGAAAGTACAACATGTGTACTACAGTGTTATAAAGTTTGGAAAAGTTATCTTTCATAGTTCAGGGTCAAGGTCACTTCAAAATATGTATACAATCCAACTTTAAAGAGCTCCTGTGACCTTGACCTTGAAGCAAGGTCAATCAAACTGGTATCAAAAGATAGGGATTACTTTGCCCTATACACCATATATAGGTCAGGTATCCAATCTCAAAAACTTCAGAGAAAATTGGGAAAATGTGAAAAATGGCTGTTTTTTGACAACATATATGGCCCCTGTGGCCTTGACCTTGAAGCAAGGTCAAGTCACTATGTATGTTTTTTGACGCGTTGTCATCATACACCATCATGCCAAATTGGGTGTTGATAGACTTAATAGTCTCCGAGAAAAATCCAACGTTAAAGTTTTTCACGGACGCCCGGACGCCTGGACGCCCAGACGCCCGGACGGACGACACGGGTGAGTACATAGACTCACTTTTGCTTCGCATGTGAGTTAAAAAGCATTTTCTGCTAAAGAAAATTTTTATTTATGTTCAATCTGGCCTCTTCTAAAACAAAAACAAACCTTAACCACAATTTTTTTTTTGCCTACTGTGCATGAAAGGCTGTCCATTCTACTTCTGTCTCAATTCCATTGAAAGTTAAATGAAAAATTAAAGATAATTCCAACGCTACAATTTGCTGCAACTGTGCATCACATCGGCATCCAGTCGTCAGTCTGCAGGAAAGCATGGGGTTTGATACAAGACATTCCAAAGGAATCTACCAGATTTATATGATTCTAACTTCAAGTACTCATGTACTGACTTATGCATCCAAAACATCCTCTTTTATCCATCCATGAAACTACGGATGCAGTATGTCAGTGTAAGACATCAAAAATATTTTCAGCAGTTTGGCATTTTGTAACTGACCTTCACCTTGTGTGTTGTGTTCAGGCAATGGAGAGATGGAATGGAATGGACAGAGCCTTACAATTTACACAAACTACATTATCACAGCCCCACTACAAGCAAACCTTTCCTGGCCATTTTTTGATAAATAAAAATGCAATTCCATATCTCAACAATTTCTGGGTAAATTTTTGTTTCCACCAATACTATTTGTTGTGACAATGCTCTCTCTCTCTCTCTCTCTCACACACACACACACACACACACACACACACACACACACAACACAACACAACCCAACACAACACACACACACACTCACACACACACACACACACACACACACACACACACACACACACACACACACAAACAGAGAAAACTTCTTTCCCACTTAAAAAATGAGTAGAACCATGCAGAGGGAATCAGGAGCATTCACAGACCATGTCATCCATAGCATGGCAGTTCTCACCATCCGAGTCTTTGAGGCTGATGGAGAAAGGCTTGATTTTGGGTGGAGCCTTTTTGGCCAGGCTGCTTTCCTCCTTCATGGAATCCCCATTGGCATTGGCAGCATCCTCATCCTCCAGCTCCATGGTCTTTCCCTCATAGGCGTCCAAGTCCACTCCATCCAGTGTCACAATGAATTTGGTGTCTGCACTCTTGCTCTTGGCCCTGACAAAGAGCAGCGTCAGGCTTGAAGGGCAGTAACTGATTTTGTCCACCGATAAGTATTGATACAACCACATAAAATGCAGAGACTATTTCTTCAAAAGAATATAATATGTTGCAAGTAAGTGACAGGTCTTCTTTATATGCACATTAAAAAATTTGAAAACAAACAAACAACCAAATATTAAAAAACTAAATTTGAGTGCTTATCAACTAACTGTCAGGTAATAAAAGCAAAATGATTTGAAAGCGATGGCTTTTAAAACTGATTTCAGTTTTTGTGGTGGGATGTCTGCATGCATGTAAAGTTCATGTAGACCAGGCTTGCATATATAAAAATACCTGAACAAAACAAAGTTGGAAAAGTCAAAATTACTAAGAGCTGCTTGAGAAACCATAGAATCAAATAAAATCATTCTACTCATAATCTTTCATAGATTTGTTTTCACCAAATTTACAAGTACAGAAAATTTGTAAAAAGCTAAGGAAATACTTCAGACAACTAGGATCACATCCACTACCATCTACAGTTCACAGCCAGTCCAGTAGCCAAGGAAAAGCTTCTGGGCTGAAACTGTCTAGTTATCTTTTCACTTCCAATTTCTGAACAGAGCCTGCCTAGTGTGAACAAGTACAGAAAACATCATAAATAAAAATGTTAATTGGCAAACTAAATCATTGATGACACTGTGGTATCAAAAGATGCAAATACTGCAAGTGTCATGAGGGTGATCTGGTGTGTTACCATCAGCTTCACATTCTGAACTACACAGGTCAGGAAAGTGACAATGTCACCTAGTGATTATACATTCGTCTAGAGATCCACAACTAACAGCGACAGCAAGAATTACTTGCCCTCATGCATAGTGAGCACCAACACGGACTGACAAAGCAGCTTACTTTTCCTGGACCAGTCTCTTTGGGGCAGGGGGCTCCCACTGAGGTTCCTGTGGGTGGGGTTGGATGACTGCAGGAGACACCTGCTCTCCTGGTTCATCCTCAATGAAGCTGTAGTCCTCCAGGTCGTTGTCCGTCAGAATCTCTGGGATGGGCGGAACTGGCACCTCCTCAGGCTGGTACTCCTCCACCTCCTGCATGCCCTCCTCCCTTCTTTCCCAGTCCTGGCTGCTCCCCCTGGAGCTTGGCAAGCTCTGCTGCTCTTCCATCTCCACCACCCGACTGTCTAGAGCATCAGCTGCTGTAGAGAGGATTAATGTTCTATCCCGTACTGAATGGCACTACCATTACGACATGAGGCATAAATTTCTTGACTGAGAATGTTTGACTACTCAGATCCGAGATTTATGATGGAAAACCATTTCAATGAGTGTAGAAATGAAAAACAAAAAAATTCTACTGCTAAAACTCTACAAGCTCAAAACCTTGATACAGATTTTTTAGTCCAGAGACCTGAAGAACATACATAGGGTGCGGACGATAAATTAGGACATTTTTCAAAACACATTTTGGTGGGTGTAAGGTTGTGTGATTGATGGGGTGAAGTTTGTGTGAAATACACTACTTATACTGTGCTTTCGGAGTAATTTTCACATTGATCAGTGCATTTGCAATGATGGAGGAGCTGGATGGATGGATGGATGGATGGATGGATAGTGTTTTACTGCCTATCAGCCTTTTTAGGCTATGTAAGGCCATTTAGCACGAAAATCACTAAATAGTGTAGAGTAAACGCTAATCAAGTCACGGTTTCCCCTAGTTATTTGCCTCTTACGAATCACATAGGGAGACACCGTGGGTCAATTCTTACCCCGAACCCACAGGGAGCAGAAAAGAGTCCTACAGTGTACATATGAACAACCGTGTGCCAAATTTCAGGTCAATAAATTTATTTTCAAGGAAGTTAGGGGATTTTTCATGATTTTGAAATGTTTGTCCTAATTTTTTGTCCGCACCCTGTATATCAACTATGACAATCTTGCTGTCACATCGTGTGTAAAAATGAATACTTATTCTTCAGAAATGAGAAGCTGTAAAATCTCTCATGAGCAGAATAGAGTACACATGCATTAAGCACACACACACACAAACACACACAAAAACACACGTGCACGCACTTACATCAAACAAGTAGATCCATATGATATTGCTCAGCTAGCAATTTTTTGGAAAACTTGCACACAAGCATATCTAGCTGTTCACTTTCAATAGCACTACCAAGATAGTCTGTGCTCACTATCTTGGTATTTTCCATGGGACTGCCTACATACACACACACTCATGAATGCCAGCAATAAAGTTCACCCACCAATATACACATGCATAAATTTCCAGTATGCCCAACTCCCACAGCACAACACAACACCTCACAGCTTACCTTTCTCCTCTTCTTCTCTCCTGACCACAATGATGGCTTTGCGTGTGGGAATGTATTCTGGGACATCAATGGTTCTGGTCACAGTTTGGAGTTGGGACAGGCGTGAGGCTGCAGTGGGACGACTGGTGGGGATGACCCCTGTTCCCCTTCCCTGCAACCGGCTCTCCTTGTCCGCAGTGGTGGAGGGGGGGAGTCTGGTGCGAGCATCCACCATGGTGCTTCGCTTCACCCCAACCCGCACATCATGGGAGGCAGCAGCAGACAGCCTGGCTCTAGCATTGCTCTAGTAACAGGAAAAGAGAAGCACGACTCTAGCATTGCTCTAGTAACAGGAAAAGAGAAGCACGACTCTAGCATTGCTCTAGTAACAGGAAAAGAGAAGCACGACTCTAGCATTGCTCTAGTAACAGGAAAAGAGAAGCACGACTCTAGCATTGCTCTAGTAACAGGAAAAGAGAAGCACGACTCTAGCATTGCTCTAGTAACAGGAAAAGAGAAGCATGACTCTAGCATTGCTCTAGTAACAGGAAAAGAGAAGCACGACTCTAGCATTGCTCTAGTAACAGGAAAAGAGAAGCACGACTCTAGCATTGCTCTAGTAACAGGAAAAGAGAAGCACGACTCTAGCATTGCTCTAGTAACAGGAAAAGAGAAGCACGACTCTAGCATTGCTCTAGTAACAGGAAAAGAGAAGCACGACTCTAGCATTGCTCTAGTAACAGGAAAAGAGAAGCACGACTCTAGCATTGCTCTAGTAACAGGAAAAGAGAAGCACGACTCTAGCATTGCTCTAGTAACAGGAAAAGAGAAGCACGACTCTAGCATTGCTCTAGTAACAGGAAAAGAGAAGCACGACTCTAGCATTGCTCTAGTAACAGGAAAAGAGAAGCACGACTCTAGCATTGCTCTAGTAACAGGAAAAGAGAAGCACGACTCTAGAAAATTCTCTCAGCTGACATTTTCTAATTCATGAGTATGTGACATGAAATTTAAGTTCATGCTAACTGTTCAATTCATACATTTTGGGAAACATTGACTCTTATAGCAAAAATTCCAATTAACTCTCTTACCACCAGACATCCCAGTGCATCCCGCAAAAAATACCTTTTCTTCCCCGTGGACGTCCTGCCATGTCCCGCATGGCACCACACCTTTACAGTGGAAGCTGCCATATTTTCCATGGTAATGGTAATCTCGCGAGATTTTGAGCATTAGCTCCACAATGAATTCACTGCCACCTGCCATTTTGATTGTTAATTTCTGGCGATTGTGTAAATTTTTCAGCATTTTTTAAACATCGCAATGCCAGGCCCATCCCGTGTTTTTTGCGCAGATAGCAATGCAGAAAGCGTTGAATTACCGATGTTTGACCTGGAATAGGACAAAGAGTAACCTAGAGTGACCTAGATCCAGAGATTCTGACTAGCAAAGTAGACAGTGATCATCTCCGATGAAATGGACCCGCAATCAGACTCATATCACACTAGAGAAGTTTGCGGAGGAAGTGGGCGTGCTTTGTGACCTGCTTGTCGGTGCGTCAGCCTCTGATAATTTTGAATTATTTCTAGATGATTCATTTTTCCAACATGTTGTGGAGCAGACGAACTTGCATGTATGCTGTTAAAAACTAACAAAAGCAGGTGGAAGAGAGTTGTGAGGACCAAGTGTGGAAAGTCCCTACTGCCAAAGAAATCAAACTCTTCTTCACAGTCAAAATGTTTTATTAGATTTGTCTATTTCGTTTTGATCTTGTTTTCTATGATCTTCCCTTGTGGGGTACTGTGTTTTTTTATCATAAAGCAGTGTGTGTGGTCAAGGGGGAGTTAACTCTTCACTTGCATGGGCTTTAGATTGTGGCTGTAGTGTAGGTAAGATGTTATAATAATGGTTTTGGGAATGAAACTGAGGGTTGAGAGATTGCATCTTTTCAGAGATTCTTAGCTACTCTGTATTTCAATTTTTTGGTGCCCATTATTTGAGCCTCAAAGGAAAGATGAGCATTTCTAATGTAAGAGAAATATGTTATCAAAAGGAAGGTATTAAAACTTTTGTGAACAAAAAAGTTTGTGTTTTTAATTGATTTTTATTTAAGGTAACCATTAAAATTTACACAGTTTCCTCGTGGGGTTAAGAGTTAGGTTTTTTGCCCAAGGTACTGGTGGTAAGAGAGTTAAAGACCTTGGCAAAAAAGTGAAAATGAGGTATCAAAATGGAGGGTTCAAATAACCATTTGGAATTGACATGTCAGAGATCAAATAAAAATTGTAATGAAAAATGCTGTTGTGCAGTAGAGGCTGGTTATGCAACAGAGGATTTTACAAAGGGGATATCACTATATTGCATTCATTAAGTTGCACCTACTTGCATATCTACTCACATCCACCATTCTTGCTTTTCAGAAATTTCCCTCTTCTAATATTGTAATAACCACAATCACTATCAAAATGTCATTACGAAACTTTCCTCTTCACATCAAGTTCCCTTTAAAAAGACATTCCAAATATCCAGCCTCACCTCTCCAAGCCTGCGGGCAGCCACTATTCTTTGCCTGCCATCTGGTGAGGCCCTGACAGCCAGGGTGGGTCGGGCAGAGACGCCTTCGCCAGCACTGGAAGTGGCGCCAGAGAATCTGGTGCGGGCATCAGAGGCAGCGGCCACAGCACTCAGCCTACTCCGCACGTCAGCAATGGCAGCAGCAGACAGTCGGTCACGCAGGTCTCCGCCATCCCTAGGGATGGGTCGTATCATGGCTTGGCTGGGCATCCCTGCAGCCCAGAGTAGACAGAAATGTATGAGTGAAGATGGAAGAATATGTGTTGCTTGACACATTATTTCTTACTCAGGCATAGATCTTGATCCAAGTACCTTGCATCCACAAGTCATCATGCCACCCTATCCATCCTCCACAGCAGAAGGTGTGTCCTTGTGGTTCTGGCACAGAAGCCATGACAGGGTTCAACACAAGTGATTGCATGACTGCCCAGGGCATCCTAATGTTCTCTTCAGGCAAGGAAAAGTCAATCTATACTTGCCCAAATGGGCAACGAAATTTCCCTCTGATATATGTTAGAATCCAAGCACACAGTGGCTTGAAAACTGTCAATGCGCAATGACACACACCTGTGCAGCCTAGCGTCTTTTTAGTTTACCTGACCCTTGTCTACATGTTCAATGCTAAACACATTTTCAAAGTAGGAGACATTAATATTCATTTGACTGGTGTGATTACTGTAGTGGGGCAAAACATTTTCAGGCCAGTGGATTTTAATATGGGCACATTTTGTGTGGGGCTGCCCATGGCCAAACTAGTGCAGCAGGCCCTAAACACTTGATGGCCGTGGGTTCTGGCTGAGGAGGAAGGCGTCATGCACAAGCTGCTCTGGGTCAACTGCATCTTACAGACCAACATTTGCAAAGGAGTACAGGGCACACACAGGCAGACAGTACTGACTGACAATCCGGCACAAGGACTTTCTACACTAACAAGACTGCAGACACATTGCTGCATTAGAATTCATCACCTCACAAAACTCTATGCTTAATGTCCAAGAAGCACTTATCTCCTGAATGGCATGAAGCAATGCAGTCAAACTCCCATCCTACAATATTTTATACACCTTCCACAGCACCAAACACAACACTTGCAAGCAGGGCAGTGATTACAAAGCAAGCACCTCCCAAATAGAACCTGAGCTGACTCCATTGCCAAGAAAGCCGAATACAGAGAAATGTATCTGCTTCCTTCTTTTTCCTTTATCCATGATCCCTGAATAATGTTGCATAAACAACATCTCTGTCATCAACTCTCAAGTAAACGATCAATCTGTCAAGTATTGCATGTCATAGCTCAGAATATTGTTTCCTCATTTCAGATCAGATTAACGAGATATGAGCATCATTGCCATGACATGAGCCCTGCAGAAACCACAAGAGTTCCAGATCATGCTCTACTAAGGAACCCCATTCTCCATCCTGCTACCGCCTTCAATCACAGTCTGCCACAACTAGGCTGACTGACCTGAAGATCTCTTGGACAGAATGGACTTCTCTGCGTCACTGACTGCCTTGAGTAGCAGGGATTTGTTGGCCTGCATGGCCGTTGGCACACTAGACCTGAAAACACAGCCAAGGTGTTACATGGAAAGTTCATGTTTCTCTCATTGGCTGACTCTGCCAAGTGTATTTCTCATTAATGTGCATCTCAAGGTAGAATTCCGAAATCAATGAAAGTCAACTTATTCTATAATGGAACCATTTACAAAACACTCAGAAGTTCCTCATGTTAGCATTCAAACTGGTACCTATAAAGAGATGCACAGATAAAAAGCAAGATACAATACTTGGTTGTCTCCCCTTAGACCACAAACACGATCATAGGCCATTTTTGCATGAATACATCTTGGCACTACAATTTCCATTAATAATAGCCGTGTAATACTTTTAAAAGAGCATGTTTTTGTTGTTGTTCTTTCTGCCTCAAAACAGGATGTGGCTTGATCAAGACTGTATGTAGAACTTGCCTAGAATGCACCAATTATAATTCATTCTTTAGAACATTTGGACGAGACTAGGAATCTATGACTGCCACACCATACACACAAAGAACTGGCCATGTGCATTTTGCAAGGCAGGGGTGCACTATACCACTGTACTTACTTTCTGGCTGTCACCTTGACAACGCTAGCTACACTGCCTACAGCAGGGTTGTAGGGGTCGTATTCCTCCTCTTCCTCTTCTGCAGCTGTCTTCTTCACGCTGCCCACCACGGAGGTAGGGGCTCTGCGCTTTCTGGATGCTGATGCTGATGATGATCTTTCCTGCAGGGAAAAACAATCAGAACTTGCAACAATGGTAAATATGTTGTTCTTCATACTACAGGAATAACCTATGCCATTTTTCAGACTGTTAAAATGTGTGTGTCATGATATAACATGGTGAGTGATTACATACATCTTCCAGTCAAGTTTTGTTTACAAACGGAGCATAACTTCTCTCCTTCCCCCCCCCCCCCCATTTTCTTTTCCCTCTATCAACATATCAATACAATCAAAGTATGATCAACAGATCAGAAAATGTGTCTCAGGAGTCATACTTTGATGCTGCATTGCAGATACTTGGTATGCTACCCCTCAACCTGGCATCAAAGCTTGTCAATATATCATCCACATTATTAAAAAGAAAAAACTAATTACAACTCACACTGTGCAGAAACCAGATCTATTAAGCCAAACCTTCTCAATACATATGAACTCTACAACTAGATCAATATATTTTATCCCATGAAACTGAAAACATAAGAATATACACACACATGGAACAGCAACACAGTTGTGAAGTAATTGACAAAGAGTTACATAGAGTATAATAATACAGCAAGACAGGAGTAACATTAAAGACTAGTCATATTCCTCAATCATATGCATTCATCAAGTCACAACTGCTGAAGAAACTTCTGACATTCTGCAACTGAAGCCAAGTCCCTCAAATCACAGACACCCTATGGATCCTGCCTTACTGTCAAACCAGTGCCACCTACCTGTGGAGGGACGAGTGAGGGCTCGGGGGGGACAGCGGAGGACTGAGAGGAGAGGCAGGGGGCCTGAGGTAGGGAGGACGCAGGCTTAGGGATGGGCTGCACTTCACTCCAGGCCTTGGTGGCTACATTAGGCTTAGCAGTCTCTGATGTCTTGCTAGTTGGGGCAGGCCTGGTGGGCGCCTCCTCTCTGGAAGTGGACCTTACTGCCTGCACAGGCACTGCCTTGGCTGGGACGCTCTTTGCCGACACAAACTTTCTGCCTGCCTCCTCTTCGTCCTCCAGCAGCAGCAGTTCCTCTGAAAACTCATCTGGGAAGAGAAAAGAAAGGTTTTTTCAGGGGGGGGTTCTTTTAATGACAGATTCCCTGTGTTAGTTGCTGGAGTTTTTAGAAGAGTTGCAAGAAAAAAATGCATTAGGAAAAGGCTGTCCTGAATGTTAGTCTCAAAACTTGTTTCTGGCAGGTTTCACGATAACTGAGCTCTTGGATGTGTGTAAACTTTGTGTTCAAATTACTTGTTTACTGTGTTGATTTTCATTACTTTTTCTGTTGTGCACGCATCAGAGTAATAATTGAAATAAAAAATTTAAAATGAAAAAAAAAGAGAGCGCTTTTTTAAAAGCGATCGTGTGGATCTTGACAGACGGCATTTACTTTCTGTGTCATGACCACATTTCGAAGTTTGAGTGCAGACACGAAAACAACACCCAAATTTAATAACAACTGTGTTATTCAATCCAGCTATCATCAATTTAAGTCTCTGAATCAACAAAATAAAAAATAAAAATGAATTAGAACGTTAAAAGCCTCAATGGAAAATTTTCGCCAATCAGCAGAAGTCGTCTGTCAGAAAAAACGCACGTGCCTTCCCTGCAAAGCAGGCCTATTTTTACAGATCGGATGCCTTTTTTACGTTGTTATTTTTGCTTGTTGGTATTATTTCATGGATAATCTGCATCGGAAAGTCGTTATTTCAGCAACAGAATTAAAAAGTCGCAAAAAGGAAGCATTTTCTTCGATCTCTGACCAGCGTCTGTCAGATGACGCAACGATCAGCAGCCTTCAGTTTATTTCGGAAATTTCCAAGTATTTTACCGTACGTGACGAACAAGCACGCGAGATCGTTTGAAAATAAAAGAGAACGAGACACATCGCAGAGAGAAACACGTTTCACCGTTTTTAGTGCCTTTTGGTCGAGTTTTGCTGTGTCTGTCAGCAACGATCAACAACCACACGATCGAAACAGCGACACACGCGAACAGATTTCCGTCGCTTGTGGCCGGCAAGTGATGAATGCTTGAGTATGTTTGCAGAGTTTCGAAAGCAAAAACGTTTTTCTTTTGTCTCCCATACTTGTAATGGTTTACTTTGCACTTGTTATTGTGAAAACCGACAGTTTGTGGGTACCAGCAGTTAATCCTGGCGATCGCTGGTCGATTGTTGCCTTCTGTCACAGGCGGAGTTGGCGATTGGGCTAGTCCACTGTTGCGGCACCCCTCTCGCTCAAGCTATTTTTAGAATGCCGTTGTCTCTCAACCGCTGCTCAGCAGTTTGGAATGCTCTCGCAGGGGGTGTTGGGTCAAGAGTACTACGAAAGTGCTGAGTACGCCGATTTACCTCAAAACAGAGCATCGCAGAAACACGTTTCACCATTTTTAGTGCCTTTTTTCGAGTTTTGCTGTATCTGTCAGCAACGTTCAACCACCACACGATCAACACAGCGACACACGCTAACATATTTCCGTCTCTCTCTCTCTCTCTCTCTCTCACTCACACACGCCTGCACGCACGCACGCACGCACGCACACACTTTTGTGTAAATTAGTTGTAGATGGTTTTTTTTTTAAATTTAGAATGCAAAAGTTTTGTGTAGACTCTACAGACATCTTTTGTGTTAACTCAAAACTTGATTTTTGATGATTTTTTTTACGAAGTAGCAAAGGCTGTGTCCCCCTTAAAGCTTGCATGTATGCATTTCTGATTGCTTTTCTATGGCCATAAGTTAGGTTGTACTGAAATTGAAGAAGTTTGGGATTGTTTTCCTTGAAGCAAGTAACTGCGAGTTTGACCCCGTTTTTGAATTTGGGGGGGGGGGGGGGGGGGTCGTTTGAGTCCACCCATGTCATTGTGATTGAGTCAAATATCTATCTGTTGTGTGGATATGATTTATAGATGTTTGGTTTTCAATTTTAGAATGATTTCTTTATCTAGTGATGACTCCTGAGGTCTACAGGAAACGGTAAAGACAAAATTATTCTAAATTTAGCATCATTTATCTGTCAACCATCCTTCTGATCAATGTTGTCACTTTTATTGCAAGTTTAATACTTTTCTTAAGGTGTACATAGTGTATGTTAAAGATGATTGTCATTGGTTGCTTCCAAACAAAATTTTGTAGCAGTTATGATGCACTGAAGTTGTAAAAGCATTTTTTGTGGTTTCAGGATATAGGGTCTTTGAAAATCAATAACTTTGGAAATAAGTATGTTCATATACATTTTTTTACTGTTTTAGGTAGAAATAAAGTTGAACTCTTTGTGCAAACTGTTTTTGGGCCCCTGGTTGACTTTTTATTTTTCATGAATGATTGGGTGTAGTGGTAAACTGCAGTATGCAATATCGTGAAACCTGCCTTCTGCTTATCAAAGTCATGTCAATCTATCGATGACACTATCCCAAGACGCCATCCAAAAGCCCAGTGGCCAGGGATTCGAGCTGATGAGGGGGACATTTAACAGCTAGGCCCATATGTTTTCTGTACATTTGTCTGGCCTGCTCTGTATTCTATGTCTTCTTGTTCAAACATGCTTTGCACACACATTTGTCACAAATCCTCAGGAAAGTTTTAAGAAAACTGCATTGACATTACACACTGCTATACCACCATTTCAGCTCAAGTAGTCAGACAGGTAATTGCCACTTGGCACTTTGACTCTTGAGATGAATGGATGGTTGGTGTTTTACGGCCCATCAGCCTATGTAAGACCATTAAGCACGGAAATCACTAGAACAGTTTTGAGTAAACGCAAATGAAGTCATGGTGTCCCTTGTTATTTGCCTCTTACGGATCGCATAGGGAGATGCGGTGGGTCAATTCTTACCCCGAACTCACAGGAGGCTTGTCTCTTGGGCAAAGAGTGGAGGGACTATTACTTCAACTTCTATGTGTACCTTGGCACCACCCTCTGCAAACCCTAGGCAATGCACCATTGGAGACACAACACAGCACAACTGCCAGGTAGGCAATGCACCACTGGAGACACAACACAGCACAACTGCCAGGTAGGCAATGCACCATTGGAGACACAACACAGCACAACTGCCAGGTAGGCAATGCACCATTGGAGACACAACACAGCACAACTGCCAGGTAGGCAATGCACCACTGGAGACACAACACAGCACAACTGCCAGGTAGGCAATGCACCATTGGAGACACAACACAGCACAACTGCCAGGTAGGCAATGCACCATTGGAGACACAACACAGCACAACTGCCAGGTAGGCAATGCACCATTGGAGACACAACACAGCACAACTGCCAGGTAGGCAATGCACCATTGGAGACACAACACAGCACAACTGCCAGGTAGGCAATGCACCATTGGAGACACAACACAGCACAACTGCCAGGTAGGCAATGCACCACTGGAGACACAACACAGCACAACTGCCAGGTAGGCAATGCACCATTGGAGACACAACACAGCACAACTGCCAGGTAGGCAATGCACCACTGGAGACACAACACAGCACAACTGCCAGGTAGGCAATGCACCATTGGAGACACAACACAGCACAACTGCCAGGTAGGCAATGCACCATTGGAGACACAACACAGCACAACTGCCAGGTAGGCAATGCACCACTGGAGACACAACACAGCACAACTGCCAGGTAGGCAATGCACCACTGGAGACACAACACAGCACAACTGCCAGGTAGGCAATGCACCATTGGAGACACAACACAGCACAACTGCCAGGTAGGCAATGCACCATTGGAGACACAACACAGCACAACTGCCAGGTAGGCAATGCACCATTGGAGACACAACACAGCACAACTGCCAGGTAGGCAATGCACCATTGGAGACACAACACAGCACAACTGCCAGGTAGGCAATGCACCACTGGAGACACAACACAGCACAACTGCCAGGTAGGCAATGCACCATTGGAGACACAACACAGCACAACTGCCAGGTAGGCAATGCACCATTGGAGACACAACACAGCACAACTGCCAGGTAGGCAATGCACCATTGGAGACACAACACAGCACAACTGCCAGGTAGGCAATGCACCATTGGAGACACAACACAGCACAACTGCCAGGTAGGCAATGCACCATTGGAGACACAACACAGCACAACTGCCAGGTAGGCAATGCACCACTGGAGACACAACACAGCACAACTGCCAGGTAGGCAATGCACCATTGGAGACACAACACAGCACAACTGCCAGGTAGGCAATGCACCATTGGAGACACAACACAGCACAACTGCCAGGTAGGCAATGCACCAAATGGAGACACAACACAGCACAACTGCCAGGTGGCAATGCATCATTGGAGACACAACACAGCACAACTGCCAGGTAGGCATGCACCACTGGAGACACAACACAGCACAACTGCCAGGTAGCATGCACATGGAACACAACACACCACGACTGGAGACACAAACACACACAGACTGGAGACACAACACCAACACAACTGACACAGACACAGCACACTGGAGACACAACACAGCACAGACTGGAGACACAACACACAACAGACTGGAGACACAACACACAGCACAGACTGGAGACACAACACACACTGGAGACACAACACAGCACAGACTGGAGACACAACACACACTGGAGACACAACACACACAGACTAGGAGCACACAACACAACACAAGCACAGACTGGAGACACAACACACACAGACTGGAGACACACACACAACACAGACTGGAGACACAACACACACACAGACTGGAGACACAACACACACACAGACTGGAGACACACACACAGCACAGACTGAGACACACACACACACAGCTGGAGACACACACACAACAGACTGGAGACACAACACAGCACAGACTGGAGACACAACACAATACAGACTGGAGACACAACACAGCACACACTGGAGACACAACACAACACAGACTGGAGACACAACACACAACACAGACTGGAGACACAACACACAGCACAGACTGGAGACACAACACAGCACAGACTGGAGACACACACACAGCACAGACTGGAGACACAACACAGCACAGACTAGAGACACAACACACACACAGACTGGAGACACAACACACAACACAGACTGGAGACACAACACAGCACAGACTGGAGACACAACACACAGCACAGACTGGAGACACAACACAGCACAGACTGGAGACACAACACACAGCACAGACTGGAGACACAACACAGCACAGACTGGAGACACAACACACAACACAGACTGGAGACAACACACAGCACAGACTGGAGACACAACACAGCACAGACTGGAGACACAACACACAGCACAGACTGGAGACACAACACACAGCACAGACTGGAGACACAACACACAGCACAGACTGGAGACACAACACAGCACAGACTGGAGACACAACACACACACAGACTGGAGACACAACACAGCACAGACTGGAGACACAACACACAGCACAGACTGGAGACACAACACACACAGACTGGAGACACAACACAGCACAGACTGGAGACACAACACAACACAGACTGGAGACACAACACAACACAGACTGGAGACACAACACACAACACAGACTGGAGACACAACACACACACAGACTGGAGACACACACACAACACAGACTGGAGACACAACACAGCACAGACTGGAGACACAACACAGCACAGACTGGAGACACAACACACACAGACTGGAGACACAACACACACTGGAGACACAACACAGCACAGACTGGAGACACAACACAGCACAGACTGGAGACACAACACACAGCACAGACTGGAGACACAACACAGCACAGACTGGAGACACAACACACAACACAGACTGGAGACACAACACACAGCACAGACTGGAGACACAACACACAGCCTGAGCACAACACAGCACAGACTGGAGACACATAGACTGGAGACACAACACACAGCACAGACTGGAGACACAACACCACACAAACTGGAGACACAACACAGCATAGACTGCAGACACAACACAGCACAGACTGGAGACACAACACACAACACAGATTGGAGACACAACACAGCATAGACTGCAGACACAACATACAGCACAGACTAGAGACACAACACACAGCACAGACTAGAGACACAACACACAGCACAGACTGGAGACACAACACACAACACAGATTGGAGACACAACACAGCATAGACTGCAGACACAACACAGCACAGACTGGAGACACAACACACAACACAGATTGGAGACACAACACAGCATAGACTGCAGACACAACATACAGCACAGACTAGAGACATAACACACAGCACAGACTGGAGACACAACACACAGCACAGACTGGAGACACAACACAGCACAGACTGGAGACACAACACACAACACAGACTAGAGACACAACACACAGCACAGACTGGAGACACAACACACAACACAGACTAGAGACACAACACACAGCACAGACTGGAGACACAACACAATGCACAGACTAGAGACACAACACAGCACAGACAAGAGACACAACACAATGCACAGACTAGAGACACAACACAGCACAGACTGGAGACACAACACAGCACAGACTGGAGACACAACACACAGCACAGACTGGAGACACAACACACAGCACAGACTGGAGACACAACACAACACAGACTGGAGACACAACACACAACACAGACTGGAGACATAACACACAGCACAGACTAGAGACACAACACACAGCACAGACTGGAGACACAACACACAACACAGACTGGAGACACAACACACAACACAGACTGGAGACATAACACACAGCACAGACGGGAGACACAACACAGCACAGACTGGAGACACAACACACAACACAGATTGGAGACACAACACAGCATAGACTGCAGACACAACACAGCACAGACTGGAGACACAACACAGCACAGACTAGAGACACAACACACAGCACAGACTGGAGACACAACACAGCACAGACTGGAGACACAACACACAGCACAGACTGGAGACACAACACACAACACAGACTGGAGACACAACACAGCACAGACTGGAGACACAACACACAGCATAGACTGGAGACACAACACAATGCACAGACTAGAGACACAACACAGCACAGAATAGAGACACAACACAATGCACAGACTAGAGACACAACACAGCACAGACTGGAGACACAACACAGCACAGACTGGAGACACAACACAGCACAGACTGGAGACACAACACACAGCACAGACTGGAGACACAACACACAGCACAGACTGAAGACACAACACAGCACAGACTGGAGACACAACACAATACAGACTGGAGACACAGCACAGCACAGACTGGAGACACAACACAGCACAGACTGGAGACACAACACAGCACAGACTGGAGACACAACACACAGCACAGACTAGAGACACAACACAGCACAGACTGGAGACACAACACACAGCACAGACTGGAGACACAACACAGCACAGACTGGAGACACAACACAGCACAGACTGGAGACACAACACACAGCACAGACTAGAGACACAACACACAGCACAGACTGGAGACACAACACACAGCACAGACTGGAGACACAACACAATACAGACTGGAGACACAACACAGCACAGACTGGAGACACAACACACACTGGAGACACAACACAGCACAGACTGGAGACACAACACAGCACAGACTGGAGACACAACACAGCACAGACTGGAGACACAACACAGCACAGACTGGAGACACAACACAGCACAGACTGGAGACAACACAGCACAGACTGAAGACACAACACATAGCACAGACTGGAGACACAACACAGCACAGACTGGAGACACAACACAGCACAGACTGGAGACAACACAGCACAGACTGGAGACACAACACACAGCACAGACTGGAGACACAACACAGCACAGACTGGAGACACAACACAGCACAGACTGGAGACACAACACAGCACAGACTAGAGACACAACACACAGCACAGACTGGAGACACAACACAGCACAGACTGGAGACACAACACAGCACAGACTGGAGACACAACACACAGCACAGACTGGAGACACAACACACAGCACAGACTGGAGACACAACACACAGCACAGACTGGAGACACAACACACAGCACAGACTGGAGACATAACACACAGCACAGACGGGAGACACAACACAGCACAGACTGGAGACACAACACAGCACAGACGGGAGACACAACACAATACAGACTGGAGACACAACACACAACACAGACTGGAGACACAACACAATACAGACTGGAGACACAACACAGCACAGACTGGAGACACAGGAGACGCTCACCAGAGGTCTTGGGCACCACATCTGCTCTGAGCTCTATGACCAGGCGGCCTGCGTTTTTGCTTCCAATGCTGATGTCAAAGTAGACCTGGGGGTTTCCTTTGGGACGCTTGGCAGGAGGCTGTGATGCCTGCAGCAAGGAAGAAATGGATTCGACTAGTTCAAATTGCTGCCTTCCACACAACAAAATCAACACCAAACCCTCAGGAAAGATAATAGAGACAATGAGTTACCTAATGTTGACTACTCCCCAGGTCAAAATGGATCTGCACTTTATTTTCTTCTTTAATTTGCAATGCAACGTCTGACCTTGCATGTATATTCATGACACATAAAACACTAGGCTAGCTGTTTAATGCATACACACAAAAATAGTTGTGTTTCCTGTGAAAAAGGTCACACACACACACACAGGTCTGCTTGAGCTTTCTGTTTTTATCTTTTTAATCTTTTAGAAGAGGCCTGACTGAACTTAAGTTTTTCTTTCGGTGAAAACGGTTTATTATATGAAAATATTGGATTCCCCGAGTGCTCATAGGGAAGGATAGATCTATGGGACAGCACATAGGGCAGGGGAGATCTATGGGACAGCACATAGGGCAGGGGAGATCTATGGGACAGCACATAGGGCAGGGTAGATCTATGGGACAGCACATAGGGCAGGGTAGATCTATGGGACAGCACATAGGGCAGGGTAGATCTATGGGACAGCACATAGGGCAGGGTAGATCTATGGGACAGCACATAGGGCAGGGTAGATCTATGGGACAGCACATAGGGCAGGGTAGATCTATGGGACAGCACATAGGGCAGGGTAGATCTATGGGACAGCACCCATTTCATTGTTTACCATTAAATTATTTCTCTTTTCCCCCTTTTTTGTTGTTGCAAGATTGGAAAAAGTTTAGGGCTGGCAGGAAAAAAAGGGGTTGGTGGGGTTACTGTAACCACAACTATTTTTTGGTTGGCCTTGCAACATGCACGGACAGCAGCTCACCTCGTCTGCATCTTCATTGGGTCTCTTCTGGCCAGCCTCCTCCCCCTTCTCAGCCTCCCCCTCCATCTCCTCCTCTCCCTCCCCCTTCTCCAGGGTCTGGCCTGCGTGACTCTGCAGCCAGGTGTCCTCCCCCCACACTGCAGGAACATGGGAACAGAAGGCAGCATTAGAGATGTGGCACATGGGAACAGAAGGCAGCATTAGAGATGTGGCACATGGGAACAGAAGGCAGCATTAGAGATGTGGCACATGGGAACAGAAGGCAGCATTAGAGATGTGGCACATGGGAACAGAGGGCAGCATTAGAGATGTGGCACATGGGAACAGAAGGCAGCATTAGAGATGTGGCACATGGGAACAGAAGGCAGCGTTAGAGATGTGGCACATGGGAACAGAGGGCAGCATTAGAGATGTGGCACATGGGAACAGAGGGCAGCATTAGAGATGTGGAACATGGGAACAGAAGGCAGCATTAGAGATGTGGCACATGGGAACAGAAGGCAGCATTAGAGATGTGGCACATGGGAACAGAAGGCAGCATTAGAGATGTGGCACATGGGAACAGAAGGCAGCATTAGAGATGTGGCACATGGGAACAGAGGGCAGCATTAGAGATGTGGAACATGGGAACAGAGGGCAGCATTAGAGATGTGGAACATGGGAACAGAGGGCAGCATTAGAGATGTGGCACATGGGAACAGAGGGCAGCATTAGAGATGTGGCACATGGGAACAGAGGGCAGCATTAGAGATGTGGCACATGGGAACAGAAGGCAGCATTAGAGATGTGGCACATGGGAACAGAAGGCAGCATTAGAGATGTGGCACATGGGAACAGAAGGCAGCATTAGAGATGTGGCACATGGGAACAGAAGGCAGCATTAGAGATGTGGCACATGGGAACAGAAGGCAGCATTAGAGATGTGGCACATGGGAACAGAAGGCAGCATTAGAGATGTAGCACATGGGAACAGAAGGCAGCATTAGAGATGTGGCACATGGGAACAGAGGGCAGCATTAGAGATGTGGCACATGGGAACAGAAGGCAGCATTAGAGATGTGGAACATGGGAACAGAGGGCAGCATTAGAGATGTGGCACATGGTAACAGAGGGCAGCATTAGAGATGTGGAACATGGGAACAGAAGGCAGCATTAGAGATGTGGCTCATGGGAACAGAGGGCAGCATTAGAGATGTGGCTCATGGGAACAGAGGGCAGCATTAGAGATGTGGCTCATGGGAACAGAGGGCAGCATTAGAGATGTGGAACATGGGAACAGAGGGCAGCATTAGAGATGTGGCACATGGGAACAGAGGGCAGCATTAGAGATGTGGAACATGGGAACAGAGGGCAGCATTAGAGATGTGGAACATGGGAACAGAAGGCAGCATTAGAGATGTGGAACATGGGAACAGAGGGCAGCATTAGAGATGTAGCACATGGGAACAGAAGGCAGCATTAGAGATGTGGAACATGGGAACAGAGGGCAGCATTAGAGATGTGGCACATGGGAACAGAGGGCAGCATTAGAGATGTGGAACATGGGAACAGAGGGCAGCATTAGAGATGTGGAACATGGGAACAGAAGGCAGCATTAGAGATGTGGCACATGGGAACAGAAGGCAGCATTAGAGATGTGGCACATGGGAACAGAGGGCAGTATTAGAGATGTGGCACATGGGAACAGAGGGCAGCATTAGAGATGTGGCACATGGGAACAGAGGGCAGCATTAGAGATGTGGCACATGGGAACAGAGGGCAGCATTAGAGATGTGGCACATGGGAACAGAAGGCAGCATTAGAGATGTGGCACATGGGAACAGAGGGCAGCATTAGAGATGTGGCACATGGGAACAGAGGGCAGCATTAGAGATGTGGCACATGGAAACAGAGGGCAGCATTAGAGATGTGGCACATGGGAACAGAGGGCAGCATTAGAGATGTGGCACATGGGAACAGAGGGCAGCATTAGAGATGTGGCACATGGGAACAGAGGGCAGCATTAGAGATGTGGCACATGGGAACAGAGGGCAGCATTAGAGATGTGGCACATGGGAACAGAGGGCAGCATTAGAGATGTGGCACATGGGAACAGAGGGCAGCATTAGAGATGTGGCACATGGGAACAGAGGGCAGCATTAGAGATGTGGCACATGGGAACAGAGGGCAGCATTAGAGATGTGGCACATGGGAACAGAGGGCAGCATTAGAGATGTGGCACATGGGAACAGAGGGCAGCATTAGAGATGTGGCACATGGGAACAGAGGGCAGCATTAGAGATGTGGCACATGGGAACAGAGGGCAGCATTAGAGATGTGGCACATGGGAACAGAAGGCAGCATTAGAGATGTGGCACATGGGAACAGAAGGCAGCATTAGAGATGTGGCACATGGGAACAGAGGGCAGCATTAGAGATGTGGCACATGGGAACAGAAGGCAGCATTAGAGATGTGGCACATGGGAACAGAAGGCAGCATTAGAGATGTGGCACATGGGAACAGAGGGCAGCATTAGAGATGTGGCACATGGGAACAGAAGGCAGCATTAGAGATGTGGCACATGGGAACAGAAGGCAGCATTAGAGATGTGGCACATGGGAACAGAGGGCAGCATTAGAGATGTGGCACATGGGAACAGAGGGCAGCATTAGAGATGTGGCACATGGGAACAGAGGGCAGCATTAGAGATGTGGCACATGGGAACAGAGGGCAGCATTAGAGATGTGGCACATGGGAACAGAAGGCAGCATTAGAGATGTGGCACATGGGAACAGAGGGCAGCATTAGAGATGTGGCACATGGGAACAGAAGGCAGCATTAGAGATGTGGCACATGGGAACAGAGGGCAGCATTAGAGATGTGGCACATGGGAACAGAAGGCAGCATTAGAGATGTGGCACATGGGAACAGAGGGCAGCATTAGAGATGTGGCACATGGGAACAGAGGGCAGCATTAGAGATGTGGCACATGGGAACAGAAGGCAGCATTAGAGATGTGGCACATGGGAACAGAAGACAGCATTACAGATGTGGCACATGGGAACAGAAGACAGCATTACAGATGTGGCACATGGTAACAGAGGGCAGCATTAGAGATGTGGCACATGGGAACAGAAGGCAGCATTAGAGATGTGGCACATGGGAACAGAAGGCAGCAGTAGAGATGTGGCACAAAAACGCTTTGATCAAAATGGTTCTGTAGGAGTAGTTTCATCTTATTCAAAGCTGAAAACAAAAGTGTGTTTAATTTGCAACTACTTAAAGAATAGATGTACACATGCATGAAAATGCACAGACAGATGCACACACATATAGTGACAACATAATGTCAAACCTGTGCAAGTAGACACAAGTAATAGGCAGCATACCATATACAAATGATTACATATCATGATATAATCAATGCCCAAAACATGATAATCTAAAACCTTTCAATCAGTGCTGTCTTGATATTCTAATTCATTTACAAGTCAATCAATGTGGATACTGTTTTAGTGAATGAAGATTTTCTGTTCTTTTTATTTTCTTTCAAGTCTATTACAACAAATGCATGAGAATAGCTGAAGCCGCTATGTACTTTTCCTATAAATTTCTTTTTCCATAATTTTGTTTGTTTGCAAAAGTATCTCCATTATACTAAGGTTTAACATTCAGAGTAGAAGCCCTGCAAGGGACAGACAGGAAAAAATGTGGAACCACATGCGGGGACTGAACCCTTGACTTTTTGGTTATTGGCCAAAATGCTCTACCAGCTGAGCTACCATGGTCCATGTTGTCTTCTCCTGTCTACACTGCCCTGCACCTGTGGCTGCTGGTTCAGTCTTACAAGCCTAGATGACCAGAATCCCAATATCAAACTGTGCAAAGCAAGGAAAAAGTGCATGAGAATTCATGGCAAAAACGCTGACCTGCTCTCATAGAGCCTTCTTTCACCTTCATAGGTTTGGCCAGGTTCACACGAACAGTTCGGCCAAATAATTCAGATTCATTCTGAAAAACAATAAACACATTTCAACACACTTGCATGAAAATTATATAAGCATGAGTGTGGAAAGGAATTGACATACTACATTATTCACAAAACAAATAAATCTAAAGCCTACAATTTTACAAATACATAAACTCTAACCTACTTAGGTTTTTCAGTTTTCTTCTTAATAATCATGTATGATGACAAGTCTAGCTTGGCATTTTGAGCTTCACATCCCTTGAAAAGTTTATTACAAGAAAAAGACAAGGTTAAAAAGACAAGACAGAAAGCAATGACATAATCTTTACCTAGGCCCGTATCCAGAACAGCGATTTATCTTTTTAACACTCGATTTATCCCCTAACCCAGGGTTATCTTGATCGGTTAGATAAGGTATGCTCGTCAGAGGATCCTAGGTTGCGCTTTGCTATATATACTGGTTTCCAGCCAAGGGAGAGCGGAACAGACAGTTGGAATCGTCTGAGTTTAGAGATAAATTGGGGTTAAAATAACTCGCCGTTCTGGATACGGGCCCAGTGGTCACAACTTTGAAGAGAAGCTATGTCATAATTGTTTAACCCATTATGACCTACAGCGTGTGATGAAAACGGCTTCCTAAAACCTGAGGTTTTTTCAGGAAAAAACACAAAGTTGACAACACTCATTACATTTTTTTATTTATGTCTTCACTTCTACACTTC
>JAWQFJ010000590.1:61292-81292 GCA_034096865.1 Theodoxus fluviatilis
GTCCACGAGATCATTGTACAATTTGTAAGCCTCTATTAGGTCACCACGAATCCTTCTTCCCTTCAATGAGTGCAGATTCAAATACTCTAAGCGCTCGCTGTAAGACATCTCCCGACATTCACTCAACAACTACGTAGCCCTGCGCTGGACTCGCTCCACAGCCTCTGACTGTCTTTTTAAATGCGGGTACCATATAATGTTACCATACTCAACTCTTGGACGAACTATAGCTTTGTATAGCTGAATGAAAATGTCCTTGTTTAAATATATAAAGGTTCTTTTGATAACTCCAATCATCTGATTGGCCTTGTTTATAGAAGCTTGAATATGTGGGTCGAATGACAATTTAGGGTCAAAAGTGACTCCCAAGTCTCTCTCCTCGTTGCATACAGTAAGATTTCAGTCATCTTTTTCCATTTTCATAGTGTATTTAACGCAGGGATTATTTTTTCCAAGGTGCATTACCTTACACTTTTCTACATTAAAATATAGATTCCATACATCCGACCACCTCTCCAATCGTTTCAAATCGCCCTGCACCCGGCTACAATTTCTTGATTGATCATAAATCTTCGTGTCGTCGGCAAAAACTTTGCACGATGACTGTATCCCTTCTGGTAAGTCGTTTATGAAAACTGTAAAAAGAACCGGACCCTAAATACTTCCTTGTGGAATTCCGCTTAGAACGTTTGCTAGGGATGAGTTTGCATTGCCAACTCTCACCTTCTGAACTCTTCCTGATATTCCGTACTCCGAATCCGTCCGTCCGTCCGTCTCTGTCCACAAGCTTGCTTTCTCTCTAGTCCGCTCCCTCCCTTACTACCTGCCCTCGTATTCATCGATGCAAGCCACTTGCCACCACACGCCTCTAGTTGGAAGACCAGGAACTTGGTAACTAACACCGTGTATTTCAAGAGAGTTGAAGGAATTCCAAGGATAAAAAGGTGAAAATTACGTTCGAACTGTCAGTCACGTAGAATAAAACGAGCAAGCAAATCACTACCAGTGTGACTGTGAAGGCAAAACATCATGATCACACTCACACTCACAGTAGACGAGTAGTAGTAGTACTAGTACAAGAAGTAGTAGTTGCCGCAATTTGTTTTCTGCATTTTGGAAACACTAATAATAGCATGACACGTCCCCGGTTGTGTGTGCTCTTTATTTCAACGGCGTGGCACCACATGCACAAATGAAAAGGCTGAATATTCCAACTGTCAAAAGAGAACACACAGATATGTGCATTGACAAAAAGTACTAACCAACGTAAACGATGCGTTTGTTCGTGGACGCCATGCTGCCGGAAGTGATACACTTTGTAACTTCCCTTCTGAAGAACATGTAAGGGAGTGTATTCTCGGTTGTGTAGTTTGCCGCCACTTCCAATGTACGATCCCCAAGAAATTTTATCAGGAGACTCGTAGTGGCTGCATTATCCATGCATCGTAAGTAAATGTCTTTTGATAAATGTAAAGTAGCCGTACTGTGATGTTGATTATTTTTCAAGTGTGGAGGATTGAAGATTGTTGATTGTCTAGTCCTTACTGCGTGAGTTACAGCTGATGCCGTGCCGTGATGGATGATAGTTGATACTCGTGCCGTGGACATGGCGACGTAACTCGTAAGTCGTGAGCACCTGTTTGGGACGTTATTCAACTTATTGCATCCAGATTAGTCAGCTGTTTGATTGAGCTCTATAGCAGTGACTAAGGAAATGAATGATATACTTACCTCTCAGATGGAAAAGCACATTTCTCGGAAATTGCTACGAATGTCTGTCGCATCGTTGTATTAATGTTAATTGGATCTTCTTCTTCTTCTTGACTCTTGTCGATCGCTAGATGATTGCGCCAGTCGCCCGCACAAATGCAGCTGTTCTCCGCAGCTCCTCCAGGTTGCCATAATTGGATCATTCATTTCATTGGTTGTCAAACTGTAGTTCA
This sequence comes from Theodoxus fluviatilis, assembly GCA_034096865.1. Lineage (NCBI taxonomy): Eukaryota > Metazoa > Mollusca > Gastropoda > Cycloneritida > Neritidae > Theodoxus > Theodoxus fluviatilis. Next base: position 63,236 of record JAWQFJ010000590.1, read on the forward strand.
GTTTTTCAAGAGTGTTTTGGGCCAACTAATGATACGAAAAAGTATGCATTTTGAACGAAAATCATTCTCTACCACATGGAACTGTTATGAATGTAAAGCCATAGTCTTTCCTGACGAGCAGTGAGGTGCTTCACAAGGTGCCTCTTTTATGTTTCGTGTTTTGTTTATTGCCTGCTATGTTAATTAATTGTATTGTATTTAACTCTTCTTTTATTTCAACTGTACAGTGTGCGAGTGTTGGAATGCTTTGTGTGAGTGTGGACTTCTCATTGTAAACGCCACGAGCTTGCCTTAGGGAAGGTATGTGCGTACAAGTAATCTGTATTATTATTATTATTATTATTATTATTATTATTATTATTATTATTATTATTATTATTATTATTAGATTATTATTAGATTATTATTATTATTATTATTATTATTATTATTATTATTATTATTATTATTATTATTATTATTATTATAGAAATGTGAACATGATACTTTGCTGAGTCCTGGTTAATCTATAGTGGGAGTTTCCAGAGTTACCATATCATGAATAATCTCATAACATTTGATTGAATGTAAACATTGCCATGCACGTGGGAATATTCAGTATCATATGGGCACCAAAACAAGGTGATTCATTTACCAGTATCATAAAGTTACAGTGTTCATCCAATTTGAAAGAACTATTGTGTAGTTGCAAATGTTACAACTATTACTCTATTAGGCTATAATTAACATTTCCTGGGTCTAATTTTGGAGTTTTAAAAATGTGTTGACCTATTTTGTGTTTATGTACATCACAACATGCCACATGTTGCCAAACATTGTAATGGAATAATTTATCCTTGAATTGTTGATTAGAGCAAGTAATGAGTTGCAGTGACAGTTGGAAAAAGTTTGTGCAGTGTAATAAGTGTGTCCATTGTATACTTCCCTTGATAGTGACAACAACAAAAATGTGACAAGCACAAAGTCAGAGTTACATACGATAAAACTGGCAATGTCTCCTTCATTGACACATAGCATCTGGACATAACTTTAGGTGAACATAAATGTGTAAATTGCTTGATTACAGAATTGGTAGTCTCTGTTGTTGTGTAGTGCACTATTCCTTTGTTGGTTTGTCATGATTTTTGACTCACATGCGAAGCAAAAGTGAGTCTATGTACTCACCCTTTTCGTCCGTCCAGGCGTCCGAAAACTTTAACGTTGGATTTTTCTCAGAGACTATTAAGTCTATCAATACCAAATGTGGCATGATGGTGTATGATGACATGGCCTCAAAATACATACATAGTGACTTAACCTTGCTTCAAGGCCAAGGTCGCAGGGGCCATAAATGTTGTCTAAAAAACAGTCATTTTTCACATTTTCTCAATTTTCTCTGAAGTTTTTGAGATTGGATACCTGACCTATATCTCTATATATATTTTTGCTGTGTGTGTGTCTGTGTGTGTTTGTGTCTGTGTGACACTCATACGTTTCCACAGTTTTATTCCGATCGACTTGAAACTTGGTATGGGGTTAGGTGTGGACCGGGGTCAGGTCAACGTGGGGTTAAAAAAATGGTGTTGCCATGGTAACCGGAAGTGGGCACAAACAAGATGGCCGCCGAAAACTCAAAGTGCTCCGATTTGACCGAAAATTGCTGTGTGGGTAGGTCAAGTCAGATGATGAAGATCTGTGAACACATTTTTTGGTTACCATGGTTACGTGACGAGAAAAACAAAATGGCGGCAGAGTAAACAATGGACGACTGTCGAAGGCGAACTCAAAGTGCTCCGATTTGACCGAAATTTGGTGTGTGGGTTGGTAATGTCAGATGATGAAGATCTGTGAGCACATTTTTTTGGTTACCATGGTTACGTCACGAGAAGTTACCATGGTTACGTCACGAGAAAAACAAAATGGTGGCTGAGGAAACAATGGACGACTGTGTCGAAGGCGGCGAAGCCGCCTGAGACACAGGAGTCCCCATCGACTTAAAACTTGGAATGGGGTTTGATGTGGGCCAGGGTCAGGTCATAGTGGGGTTAAAAAAAATGGCGTTGCCATGGTAACCGGAACTGGGCACAAACAAGATGGCCGCCGAAAACTCAAAGTGTTCCGATTTGACCGAAATTTGGTGTGTGGGTTGGTAAAGTCAAATGATGAAGATCTGTGAACAAATTTTTGGTTACCATGATTACGTCACGAGAAAAACAAAATGGCGGCAGAGTAAACAATGGACGACTGTGTCGAAGGCGGCGAAGCCGCCTGAGACACAGGAGTTCCCATCGACTTAAAACTTGGTATGGGGTTAGATGTGGGCCGGGGTCAGGTCATGGGGAAAACAAAATGTTGGCTGAAGAATTTGGCTGTGTATGTGGCTTTGGCGCTTTGCGAAGTGCCTGGCCGCGAAGCGGCTAGTATGGTATATAGGGCAAAGTAAGCCCTATCTTTTGATACCAGTTTGGTTGACCTTGCTTCAAGGTCAAGGTCACAGGAGCTCTTCAAAGTTGGATTGTATACATATTTTGAAGTGACCCTGACCCTGAACTATGGAAGATAACTGTTTCAAACTTAATAATTATGTGGGGCACATGTTATACTTTCATCATGAGACACATTTGGTCACATATCATCAAGGTCAAGGTCACTTTGACCCTTATGAAATGTGACCAAAATGGGGTAGTGAACCACTAAAAGTGACCATATCTCATGGTAGAAAGTGCCAATAAGCACCATTGTGCTTCCTATGTCTTGAATTAACAGCTTTGTGTTGCATGACCTTGGATGACCTTGACCTTGGGTCAAGGTCACATGTATTTTGGTAGGAAAAATGTGTAAAGCATTTCTTAGTGTATGATGTCATTGGTAGGTTTAGTTGTTTGACCTTGACCTTGAAGGTCACCTGAAGGTCAAGGTCATATAAAGGTCAAGGTCAAGCATGTGAGTCGTATGGGCTTTGCCCTTCTTGTTCATTATGTTCTTACTCAGAATAGTTGTCTTCAATATAACAGCCTAGCATGATGTGATTTTTGATTGCCACATTTATATAACCCATAGCTTGTAATTATTTGTGGTGATGATAGCTCCACAACTTCTTAGTTATTGTTTCCATCTTCTCTTTCTTTGTGTGTGTGTGTGTGTGTGTGTGTGTGTGTGTGTGTGTGTGTGTGTGTGCATGTGTGCGTGCGTGCATGCATGCGTGTGTGTGTGTGTGTGTGTGTGCACAGAGGTGTTAAAAGGTTTTGTTTGTTCACTAGCGCCTGCAGGGATAGTTGCACATAAAATTAACTAGCTCTCAAGACTCTTTATTAACCCGTCTGATTCATAGTACCATTTTTCTTGAAACAAACTATTTCATTTCCTGTGTTTATATTCTTTAGCTCTATTTTTCTTTTCTTTGTCACTTTTTTCTGCTTTTTGACTCACATGCGAAGCAAAAGTGAGTCTATGTACTGAGCCGTGTCGTCCGTCCGTCCGTCCGGGCGTCCGTCCGTCCGTCTGGGCGTAAAAAACTTAAACGTTGGATTTTTCTCGGAGACTATTAAGTCTATCAACACCAAATGTGGCATGATGGTGTATGATGACAAGGCCTCAAAAAACATACATAGTGACTTGACCTTGCTTCAAGGTCAAGGTCACAGGAGCCATAAATGTGGTCTCAAAAACAGTCATTTTTCACATTTTCCCAATTTTCTCCCACGTTATTGAGAATGGCGACCTTAGCTACAAGTGGTATATAGGTCAAAGCAAGCCCTATCTTTTGATACCAGTTTGGTTGACCTTGCTTCAAGGTCAAGGTCACAGGAGCTCTTCAAAGTTGGATTGTATACATATTTTGAAGTGACCTTGACCCTGAACTATGGAAGATAACTGTTTCAAACTTAATAATTATGTGGGGCACATGCTATACTTTCATCATGAGCCACATTTGTTTACATATCATCAAGGTCAAGGTCACTTTGACCCTTATGAAATGTGACCAAAATGGGGTAGTGAACCACTAAAAGTGACCATATCTCATGGTAGAAAGTGCCAATAAGCACCATTGTGCTTCCTATGTCTTGAATTAACAGCTTTGTGTTGGATGACCTTGACCTTGGGTCAAGGTCACATGTATTTTGGTAGGAACAATGTGTAAAGCATGTCTTTGTGTATGATGTCATTGGTAGGTTTAGTTGTTTGACCTTGACCTTGAAGGTCACCTGAGGTCAAGGTCATATAAAGGTCAAGGTCAAGCATGTGAGTCGTATGGGCTTTGCCCTTCTTGTTACAGAGGTCCTCACCTGTAGTTGCTTTGTTACAGAGCTCCTCACATATAGTTGCTTTGTTACAGAGGTCCTCACCTGTAGCTGCTTTGTTACAGAGGTCCTCACCTGTAGCTGCTTTGTTACAGAGGTCCTCACCTGTAGCTGCTTTGTTACAGAGCTCCTCATCTGTAGTTGCTTTGTTACAGAGCTCCTCACCTGTAGCTGCTTTGTTACAGAGCTCCTCACCTGTAGTTGCTTTGTTACAGAGCTCCTCATATGTAGTTGCTTTGTTACAGAACTCCTCACCTGTAGCTGCTTTGTTACAGAGCTCCTCACCTGTAGCTGCTTTGTTACAGAGCTCCTCACCTGTAGCTGCTTTGTTACAGAGCTCCTCACCTGTAGCTGCTTTGTTACAGAGCTCCTCACCTGTAGCTGCTTTGTTACAGAGCTCCTCACCTGTAGCTGCTTTGTTACAGAGGTCCTCACCTGTAGCTGCTTTGTTACAGAGCTCCTTACCTGTATTTCCTTTGTTACAGTGCTCCTCACCTGTAGTTGCTTTGTTACAGAGCTCCTCACCTGTAGCTGCTTTGTTACAGAGGTCCTCACCTGTAGCTGCTTTGTTACAGAGCTCCTCACCTGTAGCTGCTTTGTTACAGAGGTCCTCACCTGTAGCTGCTTCGTTATAGAGCTCCTCACCTGTAGCTGCTTTGTTACTGAGGTCCTCACCTGTAGCTGCTTTGTTACAGAGGTCCTCACCTGTAGCTGCTTTGTTACAGAGGTCCTCACCTGTAGCTGCTTTGTTACAGAGGTCCTCACATGTAGCTGCTTTGTTACAGAGCTCCGGATTTAAGTGACAGGCGTGATGGGATTTCACTTACCGCTTCCTCTCAAATCATTCCGACTTGAATTTCTTTCTCAAATAGATTATGATTTCAACTCGAAATAGAAAGTTAAATGTGTATCGAGTGGCAAATGCGTCTAACTTTTTTCTTTTTGCAAGGACATTTATGTGAGAATATTGCCGTGGTTTTAATAATAATAATAATAATAATAATAATAATAATAATAATAATAATAATAATAATAATAATAATAATACAGATTACTTGTACGCACTTACCTTAGTAATAGGCAAGATCATGGCGTTTACAATAAAAAGTCCACCCTCATACAAAGCATTCCAACACTCGCACACTGTACAGTTGAAACAAAAAAGAGTTGAATACAATACAGACTTTTCTGATCCTTGGCATTACGTATAAAACTATAATTTTTTTTATAAGGACTACTTCTTGTTTTGTCTGTATTATATATTTCTTTCATACTCTGCTTTTTATATAAAACGTGACTTTCTAAAAACAAGACTGGTGGTTCTGTCTATGGTACATATTATTTTCTTACTATAAATTCATATAATTCTTGAATTTTTAAATGACCCCCCAAAATTGTCTGTAGCACTTTTTCCCCTTACTATACAATGTCAATAATTCTTGAATTTTATAAATGACTAATGGGTTTTGTCTGTAGTACATGTTTTACGTACTCTACATTCTATATAAAACTTGTTTTTTAAAAACATGACTAGCTTTTACGGCTGTAGTATATAGTTTTTGTAATGTACGATCTGTAGTACAGATATTTCTTGTCCTATGCATTCTATATAAAACTAAACTTCTTTGGTTGTTGACTGATAGTTCTGTCTGTAGGATAGACTTTTTTCATCATGTACATTCTAAATAAAATTAAAATGGTTCTTGCACATGATCAAGATGACGATGGTGGTGGTGGTGGTTATAGTGGTGGTGGTGGTGGTGGTGGTGGTGGTGGTGGTGGTGGTGGTGGTGGTGGTGGTGGTGGTGGCAAAGTTGATGACAAAGACGACGATGTTAATGTTCGTTGATCATTAGCAACAGCAGCGACAACATATATGGTGACAAAACTAACAACAAGATCGATTATCATAAAACTGCGGCTGCTGCTGCTGTTGCTGCTGTTGATGATGATGATGAGGAGGAGGAGGAGGAGGAGGAAGAGGAAGAAGGAGGAAAAAAGGAGGAAAGAAAAAGGATGAGGAAGAAGAAGGAAAAAGATAAAAAGGAAAAAAAGAAGAAAAATTTAAAAAGAGAAGAAGTAGAAGAAGAAGAAGAAGAAGAAGAAGAAGAAGAAGAAGAAGAAGAAGAAGAAGAAGAAGAAGAAGAAGAAGAAGAAGAAGAAGAAGAAGAAGAAGAAGAAGGAGAGGAGGAGGAGGAGGAGGAGGAGGAGGGGGAGGAGGGGGAGGAGGGGGAGGAGGAGGAGGAGGAGGAGGAGGAGGAGGAGGAGGAGGAGGAGGAGGGAAGGTGGAGAAAGAAGTTATACACATTTTACATACACACACACACACACTCGCACGCACGCACGCACGCATAAACATACAAACACGTACACACACAATTACACACACACAAACACATACACACAGAAACACACACACACACATACACATACATCCACAAACACACACACCCACAAACACACACACACACACACAGTTGGTGCAGACAACACGACGTTATAGCGTTGTGTTCAGTGCGATTAACAAAAACTTTGTAATACGAAGAGGTCGCGCCACAGCGAGCGAAGACAACACGGCCTGTTGCTTGCCTGCCTCTTCGCTGCCGTGCCAACCTAGTCCACATTGCGCGCGATCAATAGCACGGAGGTGGCCACAATCACGGAGATCGTAGCCTACATCTCCAGAGTGGCAGACTCGTTGCCAGCGATACATTGATTCCGTTCTTCCATCACAAGCAAGCAAGAAGGTGATAAATGGCGGAGAGCGACAGTATTGTGCTTGTCACCACAGCGGGGAGGTAGCGACGTTCCTCGCGGCACAGAAACAGGGAGTCTTGCCCGCAGGGAAACCTCTATCAATAATCGGTGTGCTGCTCTCTCCGTGGTCTTGTTGAACGTGAGCTGGCAGGCCTAGATATGTTGTATGATATGTTGTATGATATATGGATCCTTGCTTGTGTGTGTGTGTGTGTGAGAGAGAGAGAGAGAGAGAGAGAGAGAGAGAGAGAGAGAGAGAGTCAAAGACAGACAGAGAGAACGAACGAACGATAAACAACTGTACAGTATAGGCCAGCAGCCCAGTGCAATGGCTGAAAGTAGGCCGCCTCCTCTTAAATGCATGGAGTAGACAGGTGCTCTTACTCTTTCGCTCTCGTAATTTGAGAAACACACTATCGAACTTTCTTGCATAGTTAAACCAAAATATAAATGAAATTACCTTATTCATCTATCTTTGTAAGCTGGGCACAAGTTGGCTCACTACATCTATAGCGGTGTATGTAGAGGTCGCTAATACCCAGACGAAAACGAATGTACAAGTTCCTGAAGACAGGATTGTTCAAGTCATAGAGACATTGCTCTAACTTAGGGCTGCGCTTGAATACCTTGTAAAAGGAATATCTCTCGCTAGTTTGTAATGTAAAGTGTACCGACATTTATTGTAGCAATACACCGGTCTGTGCTTTCATTCTTTTACGAAATTATTATCTTCGCCGCCATCTGCCATTTCCATATATCATGGAATTCATTATTAAACAGTTTATCTCTAATCTTCATTTCCCAACAATCATTTTTGACTCACATGCGAAGCAAAAGTGAGTCTATGTACTCACCCGTTTCGTCCGTTCGGGCGTCCGGGCGTCCGGGCGTCCGGCGTCTGTTTAAAACTTTAACGTTGGATTTTTCTCGGAGACTATTAAGTCTATCAACCCCCAATTTGGCATGATGGTGTATGATGACAAGGCGTCAAAAAACATACATAGTGACTTGACCTTGCTTCAAGCTCAAGGTCGCAGAGGCCTTAAATGTTGTCTAAAAACAGGCATTTTTCACATTTTCTCAATTTTCTCTGAAGTTTTTTTAGATTGGATACCTCACCTATAAATGGTATATAGAAAAAAGTAATACCTATATTTTGAAACCAGTTTGGTTTACCTTGCTTCAAGGTCAAGGTCACAGGAGCTCTTCAAAGTTGGATTGTATACATATTTTGAAGTGACCTTGAAACTGAACTATGGAAGATATCTGTTTCAAACTTAATAATTATGTGGGGAACATGTTATACTTTCATCATGAGACACATTTGGTCACATATCATCAAGGTCAAGGTCACTTTGACCCTTATGAAATGTGACCAAAATGGGGTAGTTAGCCACTAAAAGTGACCATATCTCATGGTAGAAAGTGCCAATAAGCACCATTGTGCTTCCTATGTCTTGAATTAACAGCTTTGTGTTGCATGACCTTGGATGACCTTGACCTTGGGTCAAGACCACATGTATTTTGGTAGGAAAAAATGTGTAAAGCATTTCTTAGTGTATGTCACTGCTAGGTTTTGTTGTTTAACCTTGACCTTGAAGGTCACCTGAAGGTCAAGGCAATGTAAAGGTCAAGGTCAAGCATGTGAGTCGTATGGGCTTTGCCCTTCTTGTTAGTATTTGTAACCATCATCATGTGATATATCTTTTGGGGGTATCTCTTGTCATCCATTCTCAATATCTGAAGTCAATATTTCACACAGCAATGGATAACGTGTAGTATCACCATAGCTCATCGAGTTTGGTGTTTTCTTTTTTACACATTGAGGAAACCTGTTATCACCTCTTCTCTCTGTGTGTGTGTGTGTGTGTGTGTGTGTGTGTGTGTGCGTGTGTGTGTGTGTGTGTGTGCGCGCGTGTGTTCGTACGTGTGCGTGCGTGCGTGTGTGTGCGTGTAAAGATTTGACCAGTCCTCTCTGTAACGTGTATGTGTGTGTATGTGTGTGTGTGTATGTGCGTGTGTGTGTGTGCGTGTGTGTGTATGTGTGTGTGCGTGTGTGTATGTGCGCGTGCATGTGCGCGCATAATTTGCAATTGGGCACTAAACTTGTATTTGTCATTGTCACTCATTCCCTTTTTACCTCAGACAGCTCTGTGTCCATACTACTTAATCACACATCCTCCTCATGTTATAAACTTGTTTGTCCTCTGTACATATCGTCACACGTTTTTAAAACTCCCTCTGTATGTATTTTGTATTTTATAATGCGTACAAATGAACCGCAAAGCAATTCTCCTATCATGGAAGCTTAAATAAAGTATTGTATTGCATTTGTAGTGGAGTGGAATGAGACATGATGGTAGCAGGGTGCAGGTAGGCCTATGAGATAAAATTGTAGCTGCTTTCCACAACTTTATTTTTCACCCATGGGTACAGGAGCTCCTGGCTGGTCCGAGGCCTGATGATAATGGCCTGGACCAACCCAAGACCGTGGTGGCAGTGGTCTCTCTAGACCGTAGTGGCAGTGGTCTCTCTAGACCGTGGTGGCAGAGGTCTCTCTAGACCGTGGTGGCAGTGGTCTCTCTCGTCTCGTGTGCCGTTCCCCCTTAATCAAGGGAATGCACGGACCTCACAGGAGCCAGGGTGTAGATTGTTTACCAGTTCCTAACCCTGGTTCCTGGGTTTGTGCTTCAATTTGACAGAAAGGAGAGGTTATTTAACTTAACTCGCTTTGAAAGTACTTCTTACAAATGTTGCCTCATTCAGCACAACACAGTCTATTGAATGAATCATATGCCGTTGCAAGTGGTTGTCTTACTTGAGAGGAAACATCAGATTTATAGTCAAAATGTTACAATTCAGATGCCAGAGTGGGAGAACGGCTCACTAGCCCGGGGTCACGCCAATGTAAGGAGTGACTGACAGGGCAGCTGCACCGACAATCAGACCACAGCAGAGGAGGGGTCGCAGAGCGGTCAGCTGGTCAGCTTGCCTTACAGAAAGGATGGGGAAGGGGGGTTGGAGAGAGGTCTGACACACAGAGAGGTCTGACACACAGGATAGGGTGGGTGGGGGTGGGAGAGACAGAAGCGAGGATAACTGAATAGAGGATGAGAACAGTAGAAGTACAATACACTTGGTGATAGGTGCACCCTATCACATATTGTATTGTATTGTATTGCATTGTATTGTATTGTATTGTATGTGCAGATAGACTCTTTCAATATCCTCACAACTGCTCACTCCCCAAACCGTCGCTCCATAAAGTGATATCGGTTTGATTTGAACATCAAATACCCAAAAGATGACACTAGGTGATGTACACAGTATTCTCCTTAAAGGCCTCATGGCCTGCACTACAACGTTACAGCTGGTCCTATAAGTGACAAACTAGCTTGCGCCACATTGTAAGATAGTTCTGTGAGAAACTTGTAACCCAAATAGGTATTCTCATTTACTACCTATAGATTTTCTCCCCCCAAAATGCCAGTGTTCATGAGCCGCCAGAATGCTCCCTAGGCGAAATGCCCTTGCTTTGGACTTTGTCATGTTGATACTCAGTCCAACAGACTCTGCGGAACTTTTTAGAGTGTCTAGCTGGTTCTGTAGATCTACGGGTGTATCAGACAGGACAACGGCATCATAAGCAAAAAGGAGGAGATAGACCGTTGTGACATCAGGCAAGAGTTGAATGCCATGTCTCTCTCTCTCTCTCTCTCTCTCTCTCCCTCCCTCCTCGCATGCCTTAGGACAGTTGTCACGCACAGCACGTGACAATGAGAACGTGGCATTCAGCACGTGGTGCTCGCTTTACAATCTGTACGTTCCTGCAGTTGGCGGGGAAACCGTGCCGTGCGATGCACATAATTAACTTTTGTGTTTTTCTTGATTAGAAAAATAAATGTGGCCACTGCTAATGATTCTTTGGAGTGCAGGAAATCTGCAGCGGGAAAGTGCTCTCTGTGTTTCTCTAGTCGAGGAGGTTGATAATTGTGTAGTTAGTCACTGATACAAATGAGTGCTTTTCCCTGTTCAGGTTCAAGTATGGAGGCAAAACTGCTGCTGGTGAGGGATGTAATCTCCTTTACCTGGGAGTGCATCTCACTCAGAGAGTTAGGGCTGTGAGTGTTTTTGTATTTGTGGGAGTTAGGGCTGTGTGTTTTTGTATTTGTGAAAGCTAGGGCTCTGTGTGTTTTTGTATTTGTGGGAGCTAGGGTTCTGTGTGTTTTTGTATTTGTGAGAGTTAGGGCTGTGAGTGTTTTTGTATTTGTGAGAGCTAGGGCTGTGTGTGTTTTTGTATTTGTGAGAGCTAGGGCTGTGTGTGTTTTTGTATTTGTGAGAGCTAGAGCTGTGAGTGTTTTTGTATTTGTGAGAGCAAGAGATGTGAGTGTTTTTGTATTTGTGGGAGCTAGGGCTGTGTGTGTTTTTGTATTTGTGAGAGCTAGGGCTGTGTGTGTTTCTGTATTTGTGAGAGCTAGGGCTGTGTGTTTTTGTATTTGTGAGAGCTAGGGCTGTGTGTGTTTTTGTATTTGTGAGAGCTAGGGCTGTGTGTGTTTCTGTATTTGTGAGAGCTAGGGCTGTGAGTGTTTTTGTATTTGTGAGAGCTAGGGCTCTGAGGGTTTTTGCATTTGTAATAGCTTGTACTATGTGTATTTGTATTTGTGAGAGCTAGAGCTCTGTGTGTTTTTGTATTTGTGAGAGTTTTTTTTCTGTGTGTGTTTTTGTATTTGTGAGAGTTAGGTTTCTGTGTGTGTTTTTGTATTTGTGAGAGTAAGGTTTCTGTGTGTCTTTTTGTATTTTGAGAGCTAGTTACTGCGTCTCCATACCCCTGTGCCGGAAATAATATGGGAGTCACCTCCCTGTAGTCTATTTGTAGTCTGGTTTTATAAAACGCGACCGTTGACTGACTTGGCACGCCCGGGGAGTTATGCTAAGATCCGGCCGCGTAAATATATCTGCGTTTTGTGACAAACGTCTTGCTCGGCGGTACTGTACTCCATGCACCTTAACGGTGCGAGTGATTCGGGTGTAATCTTAAGCTAAACGACGTTCCGAATGTTTCCGAATTCGACCATTTCAGCAGCGCCAATAAACGTCGTTTAGCTTAAGATTACACCCGAATCACGCGCACCGTTAAGGTGCATGGAGTACAGTACCGCCGAGCAAGACGTTTGTCACAAAACGCAGATATATTTACGCGGGCGGATCTTAGCATAACTCCCCGGGTGTGCCAAGTCAGTCAGGCGGAGTGGCGGGTGCCGTCTCTTTTTAGAGTCGAATTATTAAGAGTACCGGGCGGATAACTCTGCGACGATTTCCGGTTCATACTTTTGGACGGTTCATACTTTGGGTCGTTACATGGCCTACTGGCAACCCCGAAGCTTTTTAACGAACGTGTGAATGACGTATTAAATAATTTTGTCGAATGATAGTGATGGTGGCGATGATGACGACGACGACGAAGAAGGAGGAGGAGGAGTAGGAGTAGGAGGAGTAGGAGTAGGATAAAGGGGAGGAAAAGGGGGAGAGAAAGAGGGAGAGGTAGGGGAGGGGGAGAGGTGGGGGAGAGGAGGGGGGGTAGGATAAGGGGAAATAAGAGGAGTAGGATACGGGGTTGGATAAGGGGTAGGATAAGGGGGGGGGGGGGGAGAGGAAGGAGGAGGAGGAGGAGGAGGAGGAGGAGGATAAGGAGGAGGAGGAGGATAAGGAGGAGGAGGAGGAGGAGGAGGAGGAGGAGGAGGAGGAGGAGGAGGAGGAGGAGGAGGAGGAGGAGGAGGAGGAGGAGGAGATGATGATTTGTGATCGGTAGTCTTAAACGAGTTGCTCGGATTACCTTTGGTGATTTTCTTCGTAAAGTACAGTAAATGCCCTTCAAAATGACACCAACTAATTATTATAATGTGCAGTGGTTGCCGTGTTAGATAATTTGATTACATGCACATATGTACCAAAAAGGAGCTTTTCAAGAAAATCGCTTTTCAAGTTTGGGCTACATTTTGCATAACAACCCACTACTTGTAATCAAGGTACATCACAGGAATTTGCTCCAGAGCTAATTCTTACATACATCCCTCATCGGCCAATGAAAATGAGCTACGCGTTTAGATGGAATCTCGGCGGCGTGTATCTCTACTAAATACTTCACCGATTTGTTCTTGAGTGCGATAGAAGCGATGTGATGAGATGGGGTGTTACCCAATCCGACGAAATGTTTCCACACTGAAATTGCGGTGATCATCTAAAGACGTCAGAAATAATCAAATAGCGGTAGATTTGAAATCTTGAACTCCCCTATCATAGGCCTACGTAGATATGGTTCAGCTTTCTGAATCGAGTCAAGTCCTCAAAATCGCTGGAGTGACCCCTCTGGATGAATTTTTTAGGCGTGTCTCGTTTCGCACAATGTATCTGTTGCGACTTGTCTCTTTCGTAAAGTCCTGTCCAAACGGGGGTTCTCCTAGTTGCGCCAGGAAGTGCAAGTCCGTACGGGGGTTCTCCTAGCTTGCGCCGGGAAGTGCAAGTCCACAAAAGCCTTTGGTCGTTTTCAAAATATCTATTCACGACTGGTCGATACACAGTGACAAAATCCATCGTCAGCATTACCACAAGCGCACTCCACTCTCGGAGCTCCATCCCGTGAGGACAAAATCGCTGTTTCGCGTTCTCCCTCCTATAAGGCTGTCTCAAGCGTATTCTCTGGTTCTCTGAGGTGTACACCTCACTCTAAAGGCACTGATCATTCCTCATAAAGGAGGACTCTTCGCACTCATCTGTGTTCTTCTTGCACTCTCACTCTTTCTGTCGTGTTCTCTCCCATTCTGAACACAGAGATATAGTATCTCTGACACAGGTTGGTCACGTGACTTCGGCTCCACATTCCAATGATTTTACCAATCAAAATTCAACATGATCAAAAGACCATTGAGAGTAAAAAGAGACGATTCTATTTCACTCCAATTATTTATCCCGATAGATAAACACAAATTTGGTGTTCTAATAAAACTAATCTATGAGATTTTCAGGAAATCATTTGAGAATTACTTTTAGCGCGAACGTCGTCTATAAGGTTGCAAGCTGCCTTCAGCACGTGCGCGATTGTGTACACGCATCTTTGGAACTAGTACACACGCAGCAAAAAGGATTCCTGTGGCACCGGGCTGGTTTCGTGAATCTATGGTTATACTCTCGCAAATAAATGCTTTCTGGCCGGAACCTGTGGTCGAACTGCCTTCACACTGTTTGACGAGCTGCTTGAGTCCACACTTCGATCATTCGTGTATCGACTGATCTAGAAGGAAGATTTTACTCACTGTTGTCTGTGTTGAACGTTGATCGAGTGGAAGTTTTTTCTGTAGGAATCCGTCCGATTCCGAAGTTTGATATCATCGGAGAGCTCAGAAGCAGGTTTTCTAAGTTTAATCCTTCTAAGCATACATTAAATTAATGATTCCTCATCAGTAAAAGCACTCAGCGGGTTTCTGGGCGTATCGTACTATCGGTCCAAAAGATTATCATTATGATTATGCAGACGGGATTGGTTGCCTTACTCGCACAATGAACATAATTGTTGCTGTTGTATTCAACGTCTTTATAATTAGTAGAGTTCACAATATTACACTCTTGTGATTCGAATTTTACCGCTTACAAGTCTTACATTTATGGGAAATCGATGTTTAGAAAATGAATTGACGAAAAGATGGCTGCCAGTATCCGTGTGTATCACAACAAGCGGAGGAATACACTCAACGATGTGGTAGGCCATTCAGCGTGGCTGAGACTGTGTTCAGAATGGTGGTATGCATGTTATGGAAGAATTAAGGCTATCACGTGACCGACCTGTTGCTGAGACTATATTCACTATAGTCTCAGCCACGCTGAATGGTTCTCTCCCTCATACACGCCCTCACCCCTTTATGTGCCCTTTACAGGTTCCATAAACTTCAAGAACAACGAAGATGCGCCAGATAGTCGCCGACGTAGCTGGAATACGACGTCACGAGACGCTTCCAAAGACGAATTCACCATGACTGCGTCATGTAACTAGGTAACGACAAAGTCGAGGAGGCGGATGTAGGAGCTGAAAGCTGCATAACATCCTAGCCCATTTCAGTACCTTCACAACACATCCAAGTGACTCAGTTGGGGTTGGGAGGATTGGTCACCTTTGTAATGCGCATGACTGAAGAAAACTTACGAAAAATTAATGGAAATTGCACTTTAGTGAGTACACACACATTTGTAGTTAGCGCTGCACTCATGCATGTACACACACGCATGCACGCACGCACGCACGCACGCACACACACACACATACACGCACGCACACTACAGACACGCACACATACACGCACGCACTCATGCATGCGCGCGCACTCACACGCGTGCACATAGAGATTTTTTCGCACGACACAGTGTTTGTGTCTCTCTAAATTTTGCTGATAGGAAAAGTAGAGGGATAGCCTACGGCAGGGGGAAAGACTTATTTTGGGCTGCTCTGTTGATTGACGCAAGGGTGGGAAACCTTACCTCAAGAGGTGGAAGTAAGCATCACTGAGGAAGCGAAACGTCATGGCTCTCGCAGGAAGGAAAATCTGACTGACACACCCTGTAACGAGATTGACATTGTACATGTGCAATCACGTGACCCCAAACAGTCATGAAGCTGACTGCTACAATGGGAAAAACTCCGAATTTTCCTTCTTCCGACTGGAAAGTGCAGTCATGCTTTCTTAAGTCTTTCCTGCAAAATGTGTTATCATATGTATAGATGGATTGATAGATAGATTAAATTAGATTAGATTAGATGATTGATAGAAAGATAGATAGATAGATAGATAGACAGACAGACAGACAGACAGACAGACAGACAGACAGGTAGGTAGGTAGGTAGGTAGGTAGGTAGGTAGGTAGATAGATAGATAGATAGATCGATAGATAGATAGATAGATGGATAGATGGATGGATGGATGGATGGATGTATGGATGTATGGATGGATGATGGATGGATGAATGGATAGATAGATTAGATACATTAGGTAGATTATATAGATTAGGTAGATTAGATAGATTGGATAGATTAGATAGATTAGGTAGATTATGTACATTAGATAGATTAGATGGATTAGACGGATTAGAGAGATTAGATAGATTAGTAGATAGATAAGATAGTTAGATAGATTAGATATATTAGATATATTAGATAAACGGATAGATTAGATAGGCAGACAGATTAGGTAGACAGACAGGTAAGGTAGACAGACAAATAAGGTAGATCAGATCAATTAGATAGATTAGACAGACAGACAGACAGACAGACAGACAGACAGACAGACAGACAGACAGACAGACAGACAGACAGACAGACAGACAGACAGACAGATAGGCAGGCAGGCAGGCAGGCAGGCAGAGAGACAGATAAGATAGACAGACAGACAGACAGACAGACAGACAGACAGACAGACAGACAGACAGACAGACAGACAGACAGACAGACAGACAGGTAGGCAGGCAGACAGACAGACAGACAGACACATATACAGACAGACCGACAGACAATCAGACAGACAGAAGGCAGGCAGGCAGACAGACAGACAGACAGACAGACAGACAGACAGGCAGGCAGGCAGGCAGGTAGGCAGAGAGACAGACAAAGTGAGAAAGACTGATTGAATGATTGATTAACTGATTGATTGATTGACTTTATTGATGTCGACGACCCATACCATTTAAGAATCCAGTTTGGTAATCATCATGCTATAGATAGAAGAAGTAAAAAGTCTCTTTTACACATTATAGAAATAAAATGTACATCTTTCTGCCTGCGAATTCATTCTACGAACAAAAATACCATATTAAAATGCGGTCATATTATTGAAAATGTCAGAGTTTGCTCAGTAAGATATAAGAACTTTGCACGTTGGGCAAAGCCATTTATGAGGGCCGACGCAAACTATGTCGTTGTGTGACGCTCTGTGACCCCTTAGAGTCTGGAAATTGCTATGATGCTCAGAACTGGCTCTGCACATGCTCCAGCACCCCAGCACTCTCCAAGACCAACAACGTTGTCACTCCATCTTCAAGGGAGGGGTAGACGACACGCCTTTCCCCTCTGAGCGAACAAAAACATTTTCTTTCATTTTTGTTTCCTCTTCTTCGAGGAGGTCACGCCGCTATTGAGGTATGTGCTGCACTTGTCATTACTTGTAACTTGTACTATTTACCTTGCTGTGGATTACTCGACATTTGTTCGCTACTTCGATTCCCTTAAATTTGATATGTGTATATCTCATCCCTTGTCCGAACTGTCTTGAACTCTTCATTTGGCAGCAACCGCCCGCACTCTCCCCAGCCCTAACTTGTGTTTGACAGTATCAACCACTCCATTGGTGTTCAGATTCAGTTTCTTCTGGTGAACGTGTGGAAACATTTCTCTTTAACTCCTGTTTCTTTATTATTCTCTTCCCGTGTTTATCTCCTCTTGCGCTCTGAGGTGGGTTTATGAAATTTTTCCTTCTTCCTCTATGCTCCCATTCTGTAATCTAATCTATCTTTCCTATCTGGAAAGGGGGCATCTCAAGCAACGACTGCGAGACTGCTTCTTACAAGAGTGGAGATCAGCCCTTAGTTCAAGCAACATATTTGCCTTTTATCGCTCCTTTAAGGCAGCTTTTGAATGTGAAAAATACTTGTCTTTTATTAACATTAAGAAATTCCGTGATGTCTTCATGTATTTTCGTTTGGGATGTAATGAACTACGAAGCAATGAACGATGTAGGTATGATCCTAACTTTACCATGAAGTGTCCATTCTGCAATGGAGCTAAATCTGAAATACACTTTTTAAGGAATTGCCGGATGTATTGTGACATGAGACAAAAATACTTTGCAAAATATTTTCCGAATCCAGATTATGTGGACCTGGCACGTCTGATCAAAGGAAAAGATGCTGA
Source organism: Theodoxus fluviatilis (assembly GCA_034096865.1). Lineage (NCBI taxonomy): Eukaryota > Metazoa > Mollusca > Gastropoda > Cycloneritida > Neritidae > Theodoxus > Theodoxus fluviatilis. The sequence goes on from JAWQFJ010000590.1 coordinate 81,221, forward strand.
GAAGACGAGAGACATTTCAATGTACACTTTTAATGTCATTGAGCGGTGATCACGGAAAATACAGGAAATGGA
>JAWQFJ010000590.1:91292-93792 GCA_034096865.1 Theodoxus fluviatilis
TCTCTCTCTCTCTCTCTCTCTCTCTCTCTCTCTCTCTCTCTCTCTCTCTTCCGGTTTGCTTGCTGACTTGACAAGACGTGTTCACGTCGCTCCGCTATACGTTTGCCGGATAGTCAGTACTGTGTGGATAAAAATGCCATTATCGTGACTACCAGGTGTTGTGAAAGTTTCTCTGTCCACCCTGCTTGATTCAGAAGACCTTACATCATGGAAGATAGCTGCTCAAAAGAAATCACAGTTGTGATACTTTGCTTCGCATCCCGAGACGGCCGGCCATTTTCTCTCCCGCATGTCACTGGCTGCTGGAGACGAAAACCACCGGCGCAGATAGGGCCTACGGCGAGACCAACAGCGACGCCAGGAGAACTTCAGCAGGATCGGTGAGCAGACTTCGCAGTTTGAAAACCCGTCTCTTGTTCAGTGTGAAGTTAATGGCGATAACAATGATTAAAACATTTCTAAACCAACGTCGCCATTGCACGAGACATTCAGCGTGGCTGAGACTAGTCTCTGTGTTCAGAATGTGCACGAGATTTTCCCGCTCCCTTGGAACTGCGTGTCTTGCGTGCAGACGTGAACGGGGGCAACGATGCAGGGCCAGCCAACTGTGTTGTGATCTCTGACCCAGTGTGCTCTACAGTGAATGACTATCCCATAATGAGGTCACAGCAAGAGTTTAATACTTCACTCAGAAAGGACCTGCAAGAGATGTTTCAGCGCCTCAGAGAAAAAGAAGAAGCTGTTGATGAAGAGGTACATCTGGCCAAGCCGAAAAACTCATCTGACAAATCCCGCCATGTTGACAACGATCAGGGCAAGTCATCGCGACTGGCGACTTGCACATCCGAAGCCAGACAGCCCTGCACCACCCCTGTTTCCACCAAAGCTGCTGTAGCCAACCAAGTCAACTCCTGACCACGACCAACGCACAACGTCATCACGTAGTGAGGTCAGGCGCTTGCTGTCCGACACATCAAATCGCCGAGGAGCAACTCCCGAGCCTGCAGGATCCACAAGATCCTCGTCTCCTCCTGGCATGCAGCAAAGACGACAGCAGCCCTGGCGTGCGAGATTAAAAGTTATGAAGACTTTTCCGTGTTGATGGTAACGTCACATTGTGACGAACTATGAACTAACACGTGTCATTATGCCCGCGCTGCAAGACTTGCTAAAGTCTTGATATCAGTATCGGTATCGGTACTGTTGATTTCGTTTGTTTTGCTGTTCTCCCCCTTGCAATGGGCCCGGGGCCCACACAATAAATTTTTCGTTCGTTTCGTTGATTCTCTCTCTCTCTCTCTCTCTCTCTCTCTCTCTCTCTCTCTCTCTCTCTCTCTCTCTCTCTCTCTCAGACAAAAAATTATGGTCTCTAGGAAAGGAAGATTCTTGGCACAAAGAGAAAGATGGCCTCTCAATGGAACTAGGCTCGAAGTCGTAAATAGATACAAGAATCTGGGGGTTTTCTTTACTACAAAGCTGTCTCACACTGTGGCCCTGGAATGCCAGAGTGTAAAAGCAAAACAAAAGATTGTTTCCCTTATACAGTTAATGTATCGCGTTCAAAACTTGAACACTGCGGTATTTTTTCACCTGTTTGATGCCCAAGTTCTTCCAGTCTTAATCTATGGATCCGAACTATGGGGTGCTCGTCGGCATGAAGCTGTAGAAAAAGCACACCTCTTTGCTTGCAAACGCTTCATGAACTTAGACAACAGAACTCCCAATTGCTTCATCTATGGAGAAATGGGAAGATATCCCTTATTCATTAGTTCCACCGTCCGAATGATCAAATACTGGTTGAGAGTTTGCAAGCTGCCGGCTGATAGACTGCCCAAGCAAGCCTTTCAAATGTTGGTGAACTCCAACTTACACGGTAGAGTGAATTGGGCTGAATCTGTAAAACAGAGCTTGTATCAGCTGGGCTTTGGTTATGTGTGGAACAACAGCGGGACCAATAACGAGAAACGTTTCCTTAAAAGCTTGAAACAAAGACTTAGAGATTGTTTCCAGCAAGAATGGCATGGAAAATTGAGTGACAGTGATCGTTTCTTGACCTATAGATCTTTCAAAAAGTCAATGAATACAGAGCATTATATCAATGAGCTGAAAATAAAGAAATTTAGAGACTCATTCATACGATTTCGGTTAGATATAAATGAGCTAAAAGTGAACAGGTGGTATGAGAGGGACAGATGTTTGGATTGTCCATTCTGTACAAATAGTGTTGAGAACGAAATACACTTTTTGTTAGACTGCCCGATGTATGTTGATATTAGACAGACGTACACGTTACCATATTTAGAGATGGCCAAATGTGGGAGCATAGGTTTTCTTCTTGACGGCAAGAGTGTAAAAAGGACACGAACAGTTGCCATTTACATCCATTATGCCCTAAGGAGGCGAAACGAGAATGTCAAAATGTAAGCCAGTTAATCACAAAAATATTAGACAAGCCTGTACCCTTGTGCAATAAAAATCTAAAGTCTCCCCCCCCTCCCCC
>JAWQFJ010000590.1:103792-111292 GCA_034096865.1 Theodoxus fluviatilis
GTCTCTGACATGGAAACCCCCCCCACCACCATTAATAACATTACCCCCATCCCCAACATCAAACTAATATGAACACCAGCTTTAATCAGTGTCATGTTTTAATTTGTGTAGCAGCAACATCTACTTCATATGTGCATTTATCCCACTTTCCCCTTTCGCAGCATATAGCATTCGTACCATAATGCATAAACAAGAGCTTGCTCAGCCCACAATATTAAAAGAATCAGCTGGAAAAACCTAGTAGCTTAAAGGCAATGATTCATACCACTACACTGGGGCATACAAAGCCCAAAGAAATTGGGGGTGAGGGGAAGGAGACCATGAGGGTGGTTGAGGGTTAAGAAGACTGACAGGGGAAGTGAGGGCGGGGGAGTGGTTGGTGTGTGTGTGTGTGTGTGTGTGTGTGTGTGTGTGTGTGTGTATGTGTGTAGGTGGGAAGGTGGGCACACCAAGACTTACCTTTGGGCTCTGGCTGTGGGGCAGGGGGATGGAGGAGGGGGTACTTCTTGCTCAGCTCATTGAGCAACAGGTCCACCCTCTGGCGCTGAAAAAGGGAGCTCCTCTCCTCCTTCCGCTTGTCCTTGCTGTCCCCCTTGTCTAGCCCTGCAGCCATAGTCCCCATAGTAAAAGCACTCACAATCATACAGCTCACTGCACAGAGAAATCTTACAGCATAGGAGATGCCCGAAACTGCAAAAATCCCCAGTGTTTCCCTACAACCACAGGTGACCATGACTGTTCATTTATTTCATCATGGGGAATCATTCTGTAGTAAGACTTCTGGGTTCTGCATGAAGCCTAAACCACTTATATTGTTCTTGTTAACCTTTTGCATGAAGCACATCTACTACTCATATTACAACCATTTCGTTATTTATTGTAAATTCAAAACTACATCGAGGAAAAAAAAAATTCCTTTGTCCCTGATTAATATCACTTGACATGCTAACTCTTAGTGAAGCTAAAAACGATCCCGCTTCATTTTCTCCCTACTCACTGTCTTTGCTCTTATCCTTGAAGTCCCAAGAGTATCCTTTTGACGGGTGATAGGAGACAAAGGACATGGCTGAAAAAAGAAAAAAGGTAAGAAGCATAACAAAGAATTGCAGCCTCATATATCACAAGGAAAAAACAATATGCACATCTTGTCTGGAACATGTATAATTATTTTAATGGGCTCCCTTAAAAATAAAATCATGATTAAAGGACTTCTCCATGTGGATCATACCCATGGCGTATGACATAAGGCTGCTACTGCAAGACATTCCCCCTGCATAGCCAGGATCCATGGCCAATGAGCTTTAGGGTCTGCTCCAGTGGGGCTCTCAATCCATTCAGTATCGCGCTTGACCAGCAGTTGTTTAGTTTCAAAGCTCTTGCTTGTGAGTTGCATCCTTCAGCAAGGTACTTAACCCAAATTGTTTCTCCCCATCCCTGCACCTGTGAGGACAGCAATGACGCAGTGTAGTGTGCCGAACTTTTGTATTTGGCCTGGAGCCACAATCAGATTAGAATATGCCCAGGGAGCGGAGTTGGTACTATTAGTATTACCTGACTGTGTGCATCTTTTCAGTCTGTCGCTGTTTGATGTCAGGTGCCAATGAAGAATTAATCATGCAGCCCAGTGATCAGGGGGTAAAGTGTAAAGCTTTTTGAGACCCAGTCATAGGTGATAAGTCATATATATAAACCCCACCTTTACCTATTAGCTCAGCCATGGGTGGTGGCCCAAAGTAGTAAGGGTCCCCGAGGATAATGATATTATGAGACAACTCATGACCATCTTGTCATGTTCATGTATGGATGTTATTAATCATAAGGCATTAACAAAAAGTTGGGGTTACAGACACATGGCAACACCCAATAATAGGTCGTTAGGTTGGACTTTTCTTCTTCTTCAGAAGAGGCATATATATCAACAAATCTCTATTGCTGAAAATGCTTTTTTAAAACCCACCTTAAAAATGGTGGATTTCCCACATTTTTATAGAACAGAAAGATGGGACAGGATGTTGTTGGTTGTTTACAATCGGTTCCACACACACACACACACACACACACACACACACACACACACACACACACACACACACACACACACACACACACTTTTTTAATTGAAAAAAGTTTTAGGATCGGAAAAAAAAAGAGTTGGTTGGGGTTACTATATCCACAATTATTTTTTGTGTGTGCCTAATTTTAATGCTGGTTGAGGTTGGTGATTCAAACTCCAACACTGAACAATTATTTTACCATGCAGAAAACAAAACAAAACAAAACAAAACAAAACAAGAAGGGCAAAGCCCATACGACTCACATGCTTGACCTTGACCTTTATATGACCTTGACCTTCAGGTGACCTTCAAGGTCAAGGTCAAACAACTAAACCTACCAATGACATCATACACTAAGAAATGCTTTACACATTTTCCCTACCAAAATACATGTGACATTGACACAAGGTCAAGGTCATCAAAGGTCAGGCAACACAAAGCTGTTAATACAAGACATAGGAAGCACAATGGTGCTTATTGGCACTTTCTACCATGAGATATGGTCACTTTTAGTGGTTCACTGCCCCATTTTGGTCACATTTCATAAGGGTCAAAGTGACCTTGACCTTGATGATATGTGACCAAATGTGTCTCATGATGAAAGCATAACATGTGCTCCACATAATTATTAAGTTTGAAACAGTTATCTTCCATAGTTCAGGGTCAAGGTCACTTCAAAATACATATACAATCCAACTTTGAAGAGCTCCTGTGACCTTGACCTTGAAGCAAGGTCAACCAAACTGGTATCAAAAGATAGGGATTACTTTACCCTATATACCATATATAGGTCAGGTATCCAATCTCAACAACTTCAGAGAAAATTGAGAAAATGTGAAAAATGACTGTTTTTTAGACAACATTTATGGCCCCTGCGACCTTGACCTTGAAGCAAGGACAAGTGACTATGTATGTTTTTTGAGGCCTTGTCATCATACACCATCATGCCACATTTGGTATTGATAGACTTAATAGTCTCCGAGAAAAATCCAACGTTAAAGTTTTCGGACGCCCGGACGCCCGGACGCCCGGACACCTGCACGCCCGGACGCCCGGACGGACGAAACGGGTGAGTACATAGACTCACTTTTGCTTCGCATGTGAGTCAACAAAATAAAAGCTTTTCATACCTTCTTCAAATGCTGATGAAAGTCGGAAAGTGGTGTTCAGCTGAAATGAAGAGAGGTCGAAAATCTATTTGTTAAAGAGATGAGTTTGCATAGCCAACTTCCAACATTACTAGAAGAACTCAAATATCATCCACATGCACGCCCTTGCAAACTTCACAACAACAATAATTAAACACACTTATCTGAAACTGTAAAGCACTCATGAAAATCTAGACTTGAAACAGTTTAATAAATCATTTTCATCTGAAAATGTTTCTTCATCAAAATTTATATCCTTGATGGAATTTGTTTCCTTGTCCTTTTTTAAATAATTGCATTCTGAAAAGCAACAACAAACATTTAATTAAAGTTTAAAGAAAGTATTTTCATTGCTCTATAACCTGAAACACTTCTACAGCAGAGAAAGATATTCATAGAAGAGAGAGAGAGAGAGAGAGAGAGAGAGAGAGAGAGAGAGAGAGAGAGAGAGAGAGAGAGAGAGAGAGAGAGAGAGAGAAACACACACACATGCAGAGACACACAAAATGTTATTTGAAATGACAAAGCAGCTCAGCAGAATTATAGAGTGAGAACACAGATCAGTCCTTAGCTTTGGGATAAAGGTACCATGTAGTACACATATAGGGGTGTATAGAAAAAAAGTTTGACTGGATAGCTCTTCTTAGGTTTGCCTGCAGTTCTACTCATGCCAGGTGAAAGGGAATTCCCCTCACAAAAACCCCAAGCACCTTTTCATAGAGGAGATGTGACATTTTTCATGCAAGTTCCCCTATTGATACACTGAGTCGATTTGTGTTCAGCAGGCTTAATGTGACTAAAACCCTTTGAAAGTCAACCCCACCCCCCACCCCTCTCTCTCTCTCACTGAGGCATTTAAGCCCGAGATCAAATTGTTTGTTCCTACCTTTCTTCAGCACGAACATCTTTTTCACAATTAATAATAAACTAAGAACACATCTAAGAACTATGGTAAAACTGTTGCTGATCAAAATATTTACCTCATCAATATACTCACCTACAAGCAGATTGGCGCACTCAAACATGTAACTTTCATGTGTGCATGCATGTGTATGTGTGTGAGCTCAAGCATGTGTGTGTGTGTGTGTGTGTGCATGCATGCATGAAAGGATGCTTGTGCATGTGTGCATTACCTTATAAGCATGCACATACACATTTCAGGAATGCTCAAGCATGTACCTTTGCTAAGAAGTCTCTTGCATGTGTGTGTGTGTGAGTGTGTGTGTGTGTGTGTGTGGGTGTGTGTGTGTGTGTGAGTGTGTGTGCATGCGTGCATGCATGTGTGTGCATTTATGTGACCATGCATGAGAAAAAAAGGCTCAAGGAAGAAAGAGAACAAAATGGATCAACCACAATATGATTGCTTCATTCATGCATACTCTAGAAAACAGCATGTTCATAAAGGAAATCTTTACTTCTACAAGTTTACTGTAACTTATAGCTCAGGAAGCAAATACATGACTTATGTGTGCTGATGGCTTGACAGCTTTTGCTCTGAACAGTGTGTGTGTGTGTGTGTGTGTGTGTGTGTGTGTGTGTGTGTGTGTGTGTGTGTGTGTGTGTGTGTGTGTGTGTGTGTGTGTGTGTGTGTTGGCAAGGGGAGAATGAAGGAAGGGAAGAAATGGCAAAGAACAAAGTAGGAGGTCACCAAAGCAGGGATTGAGTGCCTATTAATAAGTAATTATAGTGGGAAGGCAGTATTATGACTAACAAGTCTGGAGTTGGGAAGGCAGTATTATGAGTAACCAGTCTGGAGTTGGGAAGGCAGTATTATGACTAACCAGTCTGGAGTTGGGAAGGCAGTATTATGACTAACCAGTCTGGAGTTGATGACAGAGCAGAGGTCAGGAGCTTGGTAGACCACACCTGCTATCATGTAGTAGTCTGCCAGGGGTGTGACTGAAAACATGACCAGCCTCAGCATTACATGCCTGCTGTAACAGTATTCTCTTCACAGTTCATGGGAATGAAATGCTAGAGTGAACTTTCAACAATGTAATAAAACTGCATTATTTCATGTAATTCTTCACCATACCATACATGCAGAGTACACTACAATACAAACAATATATCAAGACAATACACATAATAATAATGATGATGTTTTTTGTGGTTATAGCAAAGAACATAGACATAAAGAAGCGTCACTCCTGTATCTTGTATAGTAAAAATGCAGGACGAGATTTTGGTTACGTCACATGTATTTTTTACGTCACATTCACTCCCGAGTAATTTCCCTTGTTTTTGGATGTATACATAATTATAGTAAAATGAGTAGATGGCATAATCGCTCCAAGCATTGATTTCGCCTGCCTTACATCCAAAAGCAAGGGACGCAACTCTAAATCTCGTCCTGCATAAAATCGCGGAGTGACGCTTCTTTATGTCTATGTTCTTTGGTTATAGTAACCCAATCAACCCTGTATTTTCCTGCCAGCCCTATACTTTTTTAATACTATGGAGATAAAAACAACAAATCGTGTGTTGTCCCATCTTCCCTATGGGCACTAATAAAAAAATTTAAAGCTTTTTCAGCAAAAGAGAATATTTTCATTAAGTTTAGTCTTTAGATGAATCTACTGTTCATATTAAACTAACAGATACATACACAAATGTGCAGTCTCAATTTGGACACCATTAATAAATATTTAAGAAATATATAAAACAGGCCTACTTATATTTATAAACCCTATTATTTTTGGCCATGTTACACCACAACTTTTCTTCATACTCAAATTTAACTGCTTATGACAGTATACATGAAAGCCACACATAGATTAACTAAGTACTTCATTATCATGCAGTGGTGCAAGATAACTTCAAGTGTATGGGTACTAAAAATCTGACACCACATTTTCTATTCTACAGCAGCCTACACACTCTGGTATTTAGAACAGCATCGAAAAGTCTCAAAAGTTGGAGCTTGAAAGCTGGCAATGATGGTATTGGTAGAATAAGTGATTTACTCAGTTTCCAGTTTCTCCTCTACAGGGAAAGCTACCACACTTTTATCTGGTTAGCACATTAGGAAGCTATGAGAGCAGGATGGGATAACAATTATCTGGTTAGTACATCAGGTAGCTATGAGAGTGGGATAGAATAACAATTATCTGGTAAGTACATCTGGTAGCTATGAGAGTGGGATAAGATAACAATTATCTGGTTAGTACATCAGGTAGCTATGAGAGTGGGATAGAATAACAATTATCTGGTAAGTACATCTGGTAGCTATGAGAGTGAGATAAGATAACAATTATCTGGTCAGTGCATCAGGTGGCTATGAGAGTGGGATGGGATAACTATCTGGTAAGTACATCAGGTAGCTATGAGAGTGGGATGGGATAACAATTATCTGGTAAGTGCATCTGGTAGCTATGAGAGTGGGATGGGATAACAATTATCTGGTTAGTACATCAGGTAGCTATGAGAGTGGGATAGAATAACAACTATCTGGTAAGTACATCTGGTAGCTATGAGAGTGAGATAAGATAACAATTATCTGGTCAGTGCATCAGGTGGCTATGAGAGTGGGATGGGATAACTTCTGGTAAGTACATCTGGTAGCTATGAGAGTGAGATAAGATAACAATTATCTGGTCAGTGCATCAGGTGGCTATGAGAGTGGGATGGGATAACTTCTGGTAAGTACATCTGGTAGCTATGAGAGCAGGATGGGATAACAATTATCTGGTTAGTACATCAGGTAGCTATGAGAGTGGGATAGAATAACAATTATCTGGTAAGTACATCTGGTAGCTATGAGAGTGAGATAAGATAACAATTATCTGGTCAGTGCATCAGGTGGCTATGAGAGTGGGATGGGATAACTTCTGGTAAGTACATCTGGTAGCTATGAGAGTGAGATAAGATAACAATTATCTGGTCAGTGCATCAGGTGGCTATGAGAGTGGGATGGGATAACTTCTGGTAAGTACATCTGGTAGCTATGAGAGTGGGATGGGATAACAATTATCTGGTTAGTACATCAGGTAGCTATGAGACAGAGTGGGATGGGATAACAATTATCTGGTTAGTACATCAGGTAGCTATGAGAGTGGGATAGAATAACAATTATCTGGTAAGTACATCTGGTAGCTATGAGAGTGAGATAAGATAACAATTATCTGGTCAGTGCATCAGGTGGCTATGAGAGTGGGATGGGATAACAATTATCTGGTAAGTACATCAGGTAGCTATGAGAGTGGGATAGAATAACAATTATCTGGTAAGTACATCTGGTAGCTATGAGAGTGAGATAAGATAACAATTATCTGGTCAGTGCATCAGGTGGCTATGAG
>JAWQFJ010000590.1:116292-125160 GCA_034096865.1 Theodoxus fluviatilis
ACAGATAAACAGAGACAGATGGTGAGACAAGACAAGACAAGACGAGACAAGCTAGACGAGACGAAACGGACGAGACGAGACAAGATGAGACAAGACATGACATGACAGACAAGTAGACTGGCACAAATATTAAATCCACAAGTTTGTTTCAAGCACATTAATCCAGACATATCTTTTCCATAGATGCAAAGACGGCACTGGGTGGCAAATAATTTTGTTCCTTAGATGAAACTCGATTGTATGCCAGAGGGTGTCTCGGTTGTTTCATCAGATGAACAAACCGATGGCCAACCTGAGCCAAGTGCTGGCGACACTTTCCTTGTGCTTTGGAAGGGAGTCAATTGGGTGGCTCAGATCCTGAGTCATAATCCTGAACATGGGACTGTACTGATCTCCTTCATGTGGGAGAGAATGGTCGGTGGCACTGGTGTATATTACTGGCCAGGGAAGGAAGATCTGTCAGAAGAGCCAGTCTTGAGCTTGGAGAAGAAAGTTACCCTAGCACTAGATGAGAAACTGAGCACGCAGAGGCTGCAGTTCTTCCGAATTGTGTAGTTTTGAAGCCTTGGTAGGCACAGTTTAAAGGCACACTCAAGAACAGGGCTATCACACTCAGAAACCGAAACACATGATGGGAATCGTTACCAATTTTTTAAGTTTGTCTGCTTATGACTTTTAGTAGCCATTTGTCAATTATACTTTGGCTGTTATATTGATTTTTGCTGCTCTGTAATTAAATTTTGATAGCCTTCATGCAATGATATTTGCCTTGGGCAAAGGCTGTTGTTATTTGTTGACTCCAGCCAAAAACAAAGGCTACAGCAAAATGTTGTTATGTTGTACTGTTATGTGGGGATTATCTTCAGCCATGGTAAGCTCCTAACATAACTGGCATTCTCTGGAGACAGAGATCAAATCCCCTGAAGACGGAGTGCGGCTGCCTATATGGCGGGGTGTTCAAAAACAGTCACACACGCAATCATCTCACCCACGTGGGTGATCCTGGGAGTGTTTAGCCCAGGTACGCAACAACAACATGAAATGATATCACATTTTCAGAATATTCCTACCTATTCAATGTGTTGTCTTGATTGTAAATCACTAGACATACAATGTCTGATGGTGGTTACGACTGGACCAAATTTTTTGGGGGGCTGTGTTTTGCTCATTTGAATGCAGTAATGATCATTAAAAGCATGGTTTGAAGTTTATCTGAGCTTGTTTTGTTCATATGTAATGTATACATAATGAAAAAGGTTGCCATGTTTATTTCTTATTACTATGCCATGAAGTTTCATTGGCAACATGTTGAATCTGAATTAGGGTAAAATAGTACACACCACTAGGTATTATCTCTGAATACATGTATACCATTTGTACATGGATAGCAACATGCTGCCACACTGTTTTGATTGTTTTCAATAGGTGGTTTGTCTGTATGTAACAAATTATTTATGTTCCCCAAAATATTGTAAACTTGTGATGGACCTCTGGCCTAACAATGAAAAAAGTCAGTCTCCAAAGCCTCTCTCTCCATTGTCCAATCTTCCTACCCCCAATCCCTTCCTATAAAGAGAAGCACTGATATTCGAGTTTATTAAAAAAAAACAACTAAGCTTTTTTTTAAATGACAGCAAAAACATTTGTATCCTTCAAATGCACTCAAACAATCACAAAGCTGTTGTAAACTACATCAAACAAAACATACAGACAGAATGACCAAAATCAAAGGAGGAGGGCAAAACCTTACCTTGTCCAGGGGAGTATCTGTGCTGTTTTCTGATGATGTACAAGATTGGCTCCTGAGCATGTAGAAGTATGTACTCGATTCCAACCATGTTACTGCAAATAGTTGAAAATTACCTTGTCACTATCAACCCTTTCAAAAATACATGTAACCAAAAACTACTCAACTCACTGTCAAATGTGGCTACCACATTTCCATGTACATTAGAAACACACATGCACACACACACACACACACACACACACACACACACACACTCACACACACACACACACACACACACACACACACACACACACACACACACACACACACACACACACACACACACACAAGCACCCGCATAGTTAAAACAAAGAAGAAACCCTTATCACAACATTCCAATCTGCTGCACAGATAAATAGCTTGTCAACAAATTTTACTATTCTGTCCCTTAGCCAACACTTTAGAAAGGGCCTGACTACAGAAGTAAAATGAATTAATGGAGTAAATTGCATCATCAGTGTGACCCAAAAAAAACACCTGACAAAAAAACACCCAACAAAGAACTTACTTGAGCTGATCTGGACTAAGCCTTTGCATCTTGATGATCTCATTGTTGCACTGCTTTTCATAGAAAGGGCTATCAGAGAAGTAATCCAAGACATTCCCAGGGCCGAGGATGGAGATCCAGTTGCTATCTTGCCAGGAGATACCCAACTTGTTAGCTGTAAACAAAGTCGGTGTTACTCACCAATCTCCTCTACTGTGCTTTTGAAGAAAAGTTGCTAGTATAGTGAGGAGAGTCCTTGTTATGTATTTCAAACAGATCTATTGGATAGTAACATTCAGACCGATTCACACCCAACAGTCTCTCATTTTCATTTATAGCACACTTGTTCAGTTGTTGCAGGGTTCTTTGTAATACTAAAAAAATATTCAAGGAATCTCGGAAATGTTTCTTTGATTGCAATGCTGATGGCTTGAAGCCAACATCATACTTAACATTGACAAATGATGTCTAATTATTTCAACTACAATCAGAAACAAGAAACCTTTATAGTAATTATACTAATCACCATGCAGTTTAACTTTAACCGTGAAGTAAAAGAAGCGCACTGAACAGGGGTAAAAGGCATGACTGACCAATCCCAACACCTACGTCTATGGAATAAAACCATACTGAATATAAACTATAATAGAGGGTTGCCACTACATTCTGCTTCCCCCTTTCATGTGGCTTGTATATCACGAGTGATTGCACGAACGTCTAGTGCCAGGGCAGGGGGGCATTCTGCATGAATGCAAAAGACGGCCAGAGTTATTTGCCTCAGTGATCATGAAAGCATTTTGCCGAATGCGAATATTGTCAGTATGTCACAAATGCAGAACACGCCTCATTGAATCTGCTAATTCATTATCTTCCTTCGATCGATACGTTTCCTAAGTGAAGTTATTTAAAACTGAGGTAGAATTTTGTCTTCGCAAGCGCCCGACCGCATAAGTTTGCAATTTGAACTGGAGCACCAAGCTGCCAGAGAAGAGTTTATTTATGCCCTTGTTAGGTACTTGCCAGAATTTGCTATTTGGATAAGAAAGCACTGCCTAATCTAGTGTATCTGAATGTAAGTAAAAAAGTAGTAGGCCTTTCTCTCACTCTCAGTCTAACTCTAAAGCATCCACCACTGCATCAGTCATCCCGTACCAGTTCGCATAAATCAGCAACAGTGCCATCACGGTGAATAAGTGAAAATACCAACGATCGATATATCAGTATAATTAGAGCTACTGGACATTCAAACAAAGGGCACTTGTCGACATACCGAAATGAATACATGTATGTGGATGTTTGAATCTATGGAACACAACAAGCGAGACTCACAGAGCGATGCATTCGCCATGTTTCCGCGGGAGAGACTGTCAGTGCGCATGCCCAGAAGAAGGGATTCCCTACACGTCACGTCTCAAATTAGCAGCACAGAGTTGTTATAAAAAAAGCCGACGAATACCCGCCAGACACAAACGTTGTTCCCTAGCTCGTGACGAGACAGGGTAGAGCGTGAGGGCATTCGGCTGGATTATACACGCAAAATACACTAGAAGTGAATATGGAGCGCTCATCACGGGTGCTGCTAATAACACTCTTTTGTAAGTAAAACCCTTTTTGCTTTTTGCCTTCATACCCCCCCCCCTCTCTCTCTCTCTCTCTCTCTCTCTCTCTCTCTCTCTCTCTCTCTCTCTCTCTATATATATATATATATATATATATATATATATATATATATATATATATATATATATATATATATATATATATATATATATAGAGAGAGAGAGAGAGAGAGAGAGAGAGAGAGAGAGAGAGAGCGCGCGTGTGTGTGTGGTTGTGTGTGTGTGTGTGTGTGTGTGTGTGTGTGTGTGTGTGATTGTTGTAGAGAGTTTCTCTTTCATTTGATCACTGTGCATTTCTGAAGGAGTGTTAACGCGATGCCTTTATGATATCTTTGTCGAATCCTCAGTTTGAGTATAGAAAGTGGAGTATAGTCACTGATGCAATACTATGGGAATCTGCCGGTAGATTTCCATAGTATTTCATCAGTGACTATACTCCACCCTGGCCCTGAGATGCTCAGTAGACTCATGGATCCTCCATGGTAGACTGAAATCAAGCTGCATGGGTCGTGGTCATCGAGGACTGCGAGGGTCTAGGATTTGGGTGAGCTTTATTGATCCCACACATGAAATTTCATCCGATGGCCGCGAATATCAAACACTGATTGAATTGTCTATAGCGCTGTTGTAATCTTTAATCTCTTTTTGATGTCTTGATTGTTCTTCACACATCCCCCCCCCCCCCCCCCAAATCGCCTCCACCCCATTTTCAGAAACCTCCAGAAAGTTTTATAAATCGTAAAAAAATAAAATCATGTAAACGGTGCACAATTCGAAATATCTCTCTCTCTCTCTCTCTCTCTCTCTCTCTCTCTGTCTGTCTGTCTGTCTGTCTGTCTGTCTGTCTGTCTGTCTGTCTGTCTGTCTGTCTGTCTGCCTGTCTGTCTGTCTGTCTGTCTGTCTGTCTGTCTGTCTGTCTGTCTGTCTCTCTCTCTCTCTCTCTCTCTCTCTCTCTCTCTCTCTCTCTCTCTCTCTCTCTCTCTCTCTCTCTCACACACAGAGCGCAAAGCCTTGCCTTCCTTGTCAAACATTGGTCCATTGAAATCCTCCGATAGGCTGGAATTGATCTACACTACGATAATCGTACTCGCTAAGCTTTCCCAAAAGACCCAAGAAAAGTTATATTCACTTCTTAACAGCAAGCGTACTTGCAGACTTTCGAACGTGTTTTGTTCCTAAGTCCAGCAGTTAGAGGTGTCGTTAGATGAGGGATCTGGGCACTGCCAGGGCATCTCCATCTATATAGGTTTCGCTGTACATGTATGTTGGTAATATCCTCGATGTCAGTGATAACATGGCCACCACCTCGAATCGTTTCGGTTTTATATGGACGACTGTGGATTCAATTCGTGCCATTGGCCGCTCGAGAGTGGGATCGTTTCCATGAGAAACGTTTGATATCGTACATGTTGTGAAAATTTGGTTACTGAAAGACTGGAACATTAACACTTTAAAGTTTATAGAATATCATATGTTTCTTTTCCCCCAGAGACCCCGCTTGCATTCTCTGAATAATTAAAAATCCTGTCCGAAACTTTCGTCTCGACACTTAATTTCTATCTCTAAAATTAGCACCTTGGAGAAAAGGGTGACTGGGATCCACCGACGGAATCAAAGTTAGATGCGGGGATTTCCGCTGTGACCGATTTATACTTCTAGTGAGAGAGGAAACCTGCTTAAGTTCGGCTTTCTACGTACGTACTACTTCCAGTAGCTATCCTTTTCATCAAAGCAGATACTGTTTCCTGACCTCTTGTCCACGTCTGACATCACATCTGTTCAGGATCCATATACTGTATACAATATGTACACGCATTTCTGCGCTGCTGGTAGGCCAATGCAGACATACCCGTATGACAAAAAAAATCGTTTCGTACGTCAGCTGCCCCTACTTCCTGTTCCCTCCGCACTTTGTACGGAAAACGTCAGCGCAGAAAGGGATAAGAGTACATAATAGAGCATTAATTTTTAGTTGAAATTAGAAACTGTTAATTCAGTCAGGCCAGTCGACCAGAAGAAAGCAGAAATAAAGTGTACCCCTACCTGCCATGTTCTGTCTCGTGCTAAAACATTTTAATGTCCCTTTTGAGTCACATTAGAAAGTGATCATACACCACTATTAAATAGTGTCTTTTTCAGTAGACAGTTTAATTTTGCACATGTGTTCTTTACACTCCATACAAATAGTGCGAACAGTTGTTTCTTCCTTCACCTTGCTAGATTTTAAACTTGGCCACTTTGCTTGGTTAGCTGTGGGCTATTTCGGCATATAGGCCTATGTATAAACTATAAAGCGAGATATCTTGCTACGGTCGTTGGGCAGACAAGTTGCCTTAGAATTTGATGTCAGCATGTAGGTATAATTGGTCGTACTGAGAATTGGCTGCCTTTAAAAAAAAACACTAAAAAAACCCACTTACAAACGTGGTGATAAAAACGTGTACGTGACAACGGCCGAGGTCATCGTGCGATCGATCTGTAAAATTCTAGCTGGCAAGACCTCTCCCTGCAACATGCATTTTGAATCTCACCAACTGACGAGAAGGTAATGTAATGAGGTCCTTCAGTGAATCCTTAGCTAGTTCTCGTGTATAAGCTTCAGTGGCAGCAATCTGATTATAGGCACGACTCCTCTTGACTGACAGATCGCAATGAGTCACACCCTTAATTAGATGTACCGTCAAAGAAGGTTTTAAAGGGAGACATTTTTGGGTACGTTCCTTATGATGTGCAACGCAATAAAACTCATTAGCCTTAAACATCTGTTTCATCAACAGGGGGGTGCATGGTGGCTTTCTGCTCCGGCGAGACAGTTCCATGCACGAGTGAGAAGACTTTTGACAGCGACCATCAGTTGTGCTGCAACCGAACAGTGATCGACAAGAGGGAAGGTCTGAATTGCTGTTCCAGTCGTGACGGTAGGTGGTTCGATTCTCGGGCGAATATTGCTTATAGTTTGTTGCTTCATCCGTCACTCCTATCATTGTCTGATTGCTCACATATTCTTCCTCTCTCTCTCTCTCTCTCTCTCTCTCTCTCTCTCTCTCTCTCTCTCTCTCTCTCTCTCTCTCTCTCATTCGTCACTCCTTTCATTGTCTGATTGCGCACATTCTCTCTCTCTCTCTCTCTCTCTCTCTCTCTCTCTCTCTCTCTCTCTCTCTCTCTCTCTCTCTCTCTCTCTCGTCGATCACTCACTCACATACGAGCGCGCACACACACACACACACACACACACACACACACACGCACGCGCGCGCGCGCTCCCCCTCGTACGTGAGTGAGTGATAAGCGAGAGATTGGGTATGCATTCGTAACTCTTGTATTAAAAAATCATTTTCCATAAACTTTTAATCTCGACGGCATCTGGAAGATTTCATTCGGTCCTCACTTGTATTGCACCTTGGTGAACAACAGCAGCAGCTGTGACGACAACGACGACGACGGCTACAAGAACAACGTTACAACAACTGCTGCTGCTGCTGCTGCTACTACTACTGCTACTACTACTACCACTACTATAGGCCTACTACTATTTCTGCTACTACTGCTGCTGCTGCTTCTTCTACTACTACAACTACTGTTACTACTACTATTACTACTACTACTACTTCTACTACTACTACTACTGCTGCTGCTGCTACTGCTGCTACTACTATTAATACTAGTTCAACTGCTACTCTGTTAATACAACAACAACTACTGTTACTACTACTACTACTACTACTACTACTACTACTACTACTACTACTACTACGACGACGACGACGACGACTACGACTGTTACTGCTACTACTACCACTATATCACTACCACTATTTCTGCTAGTACTGCTGCTGCTGTTTCTACTATACTACTACTACTACTACTACAACTGCTACTGCTGCTACTATTACTACTACTTCTACCACTACTGCTGCTGTTGCTACCACTACCACTACACTACAACTGCTGCTGCTGCTACTACTACGTAATATACTACTGTGTAATTATACGTACTTCTGCTGCTGCTAACACGTACTACTATTGCTACTGCTTCTACTACACGCGCGCTCCACGACTGGTACTAAGGAGATAGTCAGTTTTTGACAATATGCTAATCAAAGTAAGGAAAACTTAGGGGATCATGAAGGGTTTAACTTTAGCGCCAAATCATTCGCAACTTCCCATTTTTTACGGGGACTCCCAAGTAATTATCATTGGCTGAGGGTAGGTCACATGTGCATGAAATGACGTCATGTATGCGTGTATGGGAAACCCCCGCGGTTTCCCCTTCGAACACTGACAGGAGTAGAAGAAGGGAGGTAACTACAGCGGACTGCAGCTCAACAGTGCGGTGCCTGCTTGTAGCGTGGAAAATAGTAACCCGTGGAAAACAGTGACGGAAGTCATCGCAGAGTTATCTGCGAGGGACGTGCTTTATGCAATTTACCGCTCCTGCACCTGTTCTTCGCATGGAATATATTCCGACAAACGACGCTTTAGTTGCTTTACAAGGTTTTGGTGCATTTGTGTAGTTTAACACATGATGTAGCGTTCAAAAAAGTTTTTCCCCGTGTAAAGCCGTCTCCCCTGCCGGAAATAATATGGGAGTCACCTCCCTGTAGTCTGTTTGTAGTCTGGTTTTATAAAACGCGACCGTTGACTGACTTGGCACGCCCGGGGAGTTATGCTAAGATCCGGCCGCGTAAATATATCTGCGTTTTGTGACAAACGTCTTGCTCGGCGGTACTGTACTCCATGCACCTTAACGGTGCGCGTGATTCGGGTGTAATCTTAAGCTAAACGACGTTCCGAATGTTTCCGACTTAGACCATTTCAGCAGCGCCAATACACGTCGTTTAGCTTAAGATTACACCCGAATCACGCGCACCGTTAAGGTGCATGGAGTACAGTACCGCCGAGCAAGACGTTTGTCACAAAACGCAGATATATTTACGCGGCCGGATCTTAGCATAACTCCCCGGGCGTGC